>VDFB02054719.1:0-49918 GCA_007258455.2 Sequoia sempervirens
TGTCGTTTCTTCAATTTCTTGTTCCAAATTTCTGCAACATAACTACCCCATGGACGTTTTCTAACACCTCTATATGATACTTCTTTTGTAGATTGTTCAGAGTCATCAGAACTCAAGCATAGGCCTTCATTATCTTGTTCATTAGAGAAAGTTTGTTGCAAGAGCTTGGTGGTATGGTCAAAATTTGTGATTGCCTTATTTCCTTTTATCGATATTGTAGCCAGGTCAAAAGCATAGGCAACTTCCTTGGCTGTATCAAAACTTCCCAGCCATTATCGTTTTCTCAAATTTGTATTCCAAATTTCTGCACCATATCGACCACTTGGACATTGTCTAACACCTCTATACAATATTATTTCTGCACATTCTTTAAATTCATCAAAATTGAAGCCTACGTCTTCGCTTTCTTCTGCTACTTGTTTGCATTGGTTAGATGCAAATTTATTCTTTGGCTTCTTGTTCTTTTGTAATCTACATTCTGGATAACATAGTTTAGGAACAGGTTCCTTGGACAAGTAGCTACAATGGTTAGAATTGATGTATACAAAATTAGTAGTTGCATTTTTTCTTCCAATTGCTATTGCAGCTTTATCATAAGCATGAGTTGCTTCTTCTGCAGTATCAAAAGTTCCAAGCCATTGTTGCTTCTTCAAGTTGGGGTTATAGATTTCTGAACCATATCTACCTGACCGTTTTCTAACACCTCTGTAACTTTTCTCCATTGCTTTGTTTAATTTTCTAAAGCACAATTGACACTTTGTCAAAACATTTCCCTATTTGACATTAATGCATTTCTAGTGTTGTATCAACTGCAATTACAAATTTATGCTACATATTTGGTGACAAAGAATTATCAATACAAATCAACATAAAGATGAATTAAATAAAGTATGAAAATGTAGCCAAGTAAATGAAAATAATATACATTCACAACATATTTATCTAATTGTCTTTAGCATTTTCATATTACTTTTTGAGTAATTGTGATTTTTTCCCAAGAAACAATCAAATACCAAACAAATAAAATATGACTAATACACTTGCTATAGATAATATAAAAAAATGAGAAGTTTTTTTTACTAAAATGAGCAATGTAAAGAGGATCAACATCTTTGTTATGAGTAGTGTAAATCCCATTGACATCATCTTATCAAACTCTTTGTCTACAACTGTATTCCTTCTACATAATTTGGTCATTCTCTTCTCTTGATGGCCTTCAACTGCAAAAGATGATTGATTTAAACATGCATTGTACTAAGAAATGGCTTTCTTACAAATGACATATTGTTCCAAATTTATATTTTCTATAGAATGTCAATGACATAACACCTAAATATTTCTTGTTGAATTGTAGAATTATAAGCCAATTTAAAATTTTCAACTATGCCCAACATTCAAACTTGATGCAAAAATGCCTTTGCTGATCATTAATTTCGTCTTTCCACCTGTGCATTACTCAGGTTAAGCTGATCATCGACATTACACTTGCGAGGTAAGTCATACTTTTCAATTGTGGCCCACATTGAAATTTGATGAGAATACCTTTTATAGCATAGTGGTATGCGTGAGCTTTTCTATGCATGCTAGAGCTGCCTCACCACAAATATATTGTTTAAGAGAGTTATAGAAAAATGATTTCTAGTTAACTATCTTAAATAGACAGTAGCTGAAATGTTAAGCTAGTAAGGGACAACTGGTAAGGTGTGAAGTCCCAAAATGAGGACATTCATCCTAGTCATAGTCTTTTCAAATATTTTATGTCCTTAACACCTTTTTCTTTGCATGATGAAAGACAATGTTTTGTTTACTTCAAGCTTTTTGATGTCCTAGAACAAAACAAAATTTATATTCGTTGAAGCAACATTGGTTATTTATGGTAGATTTCCATTTCTTCAACTTCTTCAACTTTGTAATTTTTGTACAAAAATTTACACCAAAAGTATGTTGTCGATCCAACTTTTTCCAAACTTGACTAACTTACTATGCATTTCAAAAAAGAGACATAGGAATTTGCATATCTTTCCTCTTAAAGAAACATTCGATGCATTTCATTGAAATTATCATCACACCTTCACTAACTCGACTTTTCTCATTTTCATTAAATGAGATACAAAGTCTTTAGAAAGTTTTCATGCACAAGATAACATTGGCACAATATGCACTAGGAAAAATATTAATCAATCTACATACAAATGCAATAAATATTTAATAGCAATAATAACAATTGTTCTACTTTTGCTTTGACATAACAACAGATGACTCGAATACTATGTTGTGAATATTTAGTGGATTCTACTTTACATTCTTCAAATATGCATTATCATGTTTATAATATATATACTTGCATTGGATAGCTTTTATTTCAGCCAAAGCATTTTTAGTATTAAACCATGTTGCATATACTGTCGATTTCAAAAGTATAATGAAACAAAGTTAAACACAAAAATGCTTTTGCCAAAAAATAAACTTCTCCAACCCTATGCACTTAAAGAATACTACAATTTTTTGTCGTATACAATGTACTTTGTTTATGTTTCTTCTATCTATATTTCTAGTATTCCTTGATTTCTATTCCCAATGCGGTATTTTTGTCTAAAGAATAAACACAATTTAATTTACTACGGAAATATTTAGATAACCCTAACTCCCCTAACACCTGGCAATATGCATGTTCTAGTTTGTTCCATTGTCATAGGGGGCATTGCAAGTCTCATCTTTTCTTTAATTTTCTGCGAGTTATTGTTTTCGCGTTACTCATTTCACTCATTGCTATAACAACTAGATTGAAATCTTCTTTGTTCATCATGGGAATATAGTGGTTATCATCCATTTCTCATGTTATATGATGGGTAGTCCATTGTATTATTATATTAAGTGTTATTGCAAATTTATATTAGTACCAAGGAAGTGTGCAAGTATGTGAGAGTTTGAAATGTCGTGTAGAGCTTCGTAATAGCCTAAAAAACAAAAAAAACAATACTTGTAAATTATGAACTACTGGCATGAGAAATGTTGCTCACTTACTAGTGTTTTCTCATGTTCAAGAGTTTCTCTAGCTATACAATTTGGTGTCACAAATGTGGTTGAATGTTCATATATTTTGATGTTAATTGTTATCATATTTTTATTAGAAGGTAATATTAATTGATACCTTGTTAATGTTTAGGTATTTATTATATTTTTACAAGTTGATGGCTATGTGTCTAATATATATATATATATATATATATATATAAATAGATAATAAGTGATTAATTATTTAGTCATTAGTTAAATGTGTAAATATAATCCTTTACTCCCATATTCTTCCGTTTTTGTCCGGAATACGATTTTCAGTGGAAGTGAAGACAAGATTAAAAAACAAAAAAAATCAATTGATGTAGTTCAAGTGTGAAAACACTTGAGCTCCCATTTTCCTCACTTTCTCTTTTGTACTGCCACCCCACTCACTTTGTAATGTCAATGGCTAGCAAGAAGAGGAGCGCGTAATCAAGTTGAACACAAATATTCAAGTACTACACGTTTTCATGTATTTTCCACATATTATCATATTTTAATAATCTTGACCACTTTCCTTTCGTGTGCGAGAACCTTTGTTAAATTACTATATATTTTAATTAATTAATTAATGACCACTTTTTCTTTTTCTTTTTTTTGGCTGTGGGAGAACGTTGACTTTGTTATGAAGTGGCCGACAAATACAAAAGAGTTTTGAGTAGTGTCGATGGCTTAACAGATAAAAGCACTGTGCACAAGAGAAAATTAGTGGACACGAACCTAAAGAAATGTTGATCGAGGTGGCTGCAGATAGATAATTTCATAGCCTAAACTTCTGTGATGTAATTTGCATCTCCATTTTAATTTTAATTTAGTTTTGTTTTCATTTTGATAGAATGGTTAAACAATTGTACATATCAACAAATGGTGCAAAAATTGTGCAAAGTGGAGTTCATTGGCTGGAGAATCCAGTGAATGCGTCTACAAAGAGAGTAAGAAACATCTCATATGTTCGATCCCTCAGCCCTTCTAGCTCTAAAGTAAATTTTGTATAGATCATCTCATACTATGAGTCGTCAGAAATGGATTCCTGTAAATCCTAAGAGATGGGTTATCAAATAGAAGGCTAATGCAGTTAATACTATCTTTTGTCTGATTGTTAGTAATGCTTGTTGCAACAACTATCTCTTAAAGGATCTACAAGAAACATAGAAAAAGTGAATGCAACAACAAGCATGGTAGTAGGAGAAGCAGTCAACAACATACGAACTGTAGCTGGCTTCAATGCAGAGGAAAAAATCCTAAATCTATTTGGCAAGGAATTGAAATTACCCCAAACACAAAGTCTTAAATGGGGTCAGTTAGCTGCCATCCTCTTTTGAATCTTAGAACTCACATTATATGGATCACAAGCCTTAATAGTTTGGTATGGCTCAAGACTGGTACAAAATGGGACCTCAACATTCTCTAGAGTAATAAAAGTCTTTGTAGTTCTAGTGATCACAACAAATTCTACTACTGAAACTCTAAGTCTTGCACCTGACTTTGTAAGAGGGGGAGAAGCACTGAGTTCCCTTTTTGCAATCCTCGACAGGGGAACAAAAATTGAACTAGATGATGAAGATGTAGGATACATAGTTCGGGAAATAGGTTATTTTATTGCTTCATGAAAACTTATTTTGCAATCTGGAACAAGGATTTTGCAGGAAAGGGAAAATTGCTAATATGAGGCTCTGCTTTTGTTTTAAGGGCTTAGGGATCAAACACATTACATGTTCCTTATTCTCTTTGTAGAGGCATTCACTAGATTCTCCCCCCAGTTTGTAATTTCTAACAGATGAATATGCACCGGTCGCTGACACTCAATTTGGATATTGAATCTCTTGCTCACTTCTATGAACCACCGCAACTATTGCAATTCTATGACTGATTTCATCAACAAAATCCAACAACCTTGGCTCTCGAGCTTTTCTACTAGCGAGCCTTTGTTTCATGGGTCTGCTACTCAACACCTCTTGTTGCTCATAAGCCACCTCTTCTTTAGTGGGCCTGCTATAGACCAGCCCCTGATTTGCAGGCCTGTGGGAACCCACAAGTTCATGCTTTGCTTGGTCAGATGTTTTGTTTTTGTTGTTGTTATTCTTCGTTGATGTTGGCTTGCTCTTGATAAAATACAGAAATGACCAGAAGTGTGATCTCTTTGTAGTGTTATCAAAAGCACATATATATGGAAATTTATGTTTCCAATTTGCTAAACTTTTTGAGCTTCATTTAAACAATTTCTTTTATTTTTATTTTTATTTACTTGTTTTTCCTTCTAAAAACCGCAAAGTAAATAATTAGGGGCACGAAGGGGTTAGGGATAGGGTTTTCATTTTGCTACACCTTTTATATTTGTAATAAACTCAAAGGAAGTTTAGATATCATGCGATTTTGGGTTTTCAATTGGTTAAAGTTTTTCATTCCTTAAAATTTTCATTTTAAGTGAATGCCTAATGGTTTGCCGTGTTTAAGTAAAACACAGATCTAATTTCTAATATACTAGAACAACCAAAAACAAACATTTTGTTCAAGCAGTTTGCATTTAACAAGCAATCTGCTAATTCCAGAATCATCTACTATTAAAACAAATAGAAATAATAAAAAGAATTGTATAGAAATAACATGCACCTGATTCTTCTTATTCCCTCCAACACTCCAAAGCACTTTACCACGAACACTGCAAAGCACCTTTACAACTCCCAGTCCTTTGGCAACACATTCATGGACTGACAACATCTATTTATAAAGCTTTAGATTTTTTCGATAACTATGCAAAATCAATGGAAATTTCAAGAAAATCTGCTTAGAATCTTTATACAGTCATATCGCCGACAATTAGCTGCAATAATGCAATAAACAGCCTCCATATTCAACTGCAACAGTCAAAAGTAGCACCCACTATACTACTCTTCCACATGCGAATGCGTTAAGACCATGTCGTACACTATAATTGGCTGATTTTTATGTCATTTGTCTTAAAGTCTTCACCACCCATATCTGAAAAGAATATTGCAAAATATGGTCAAAAAAAAGTTGCATTGTTTTTATTTCGTTGTCAAACAAAAAGAAAATGACTATTGCGTAATAGTGTTTGTAAATGAGATTGAAAAAACTATACAATATTAAAAAAATGATGACATCATTCAAATATGACTGTACATATCTATTGGCCAATAGAATTGGAAAAAAATGTTTAAAAAGTATTAATTAAATATGACATCAATATAAACTTTGGGAAAAATTGCCCACATAGTTTAATTCTTTAATTCTATTGGTTGATATTTGCCAAAGAAATAAAGTTAGCTGAAAGCATAAGTATACCTGCCTCTGGCAGGAACTAATAATATGTTATACATCCTTGATGACATTAGGTTACGAGAACAAAAGTTTATCTTCGAGGAGAGACTTTGTATGCCAAATGACATACATGGCTAAGCCTTTTCTTTGTGGGAGAGCAATGGATTGACAATTTACAATTTTTTTTTTAATAGATACTAGCACTTGCATGAATATTAAATCCTAATCAAATAAAACACATCTTTAAAATACTATTTTAAATAAAGCATATTCGATGCCAAGCTGAAGATTTAGAACAGTCCCAAAAGATATATTATCAAACTAAATAAAAAACTTACAGTGGGAACCATTTCCATACACTAAATTTAGCACAGCGTATTTTATTCATCATATACAGTTATAATTTTTACAAAGATGTTGTAAAGCAACATCTGATCATAAACATTTCTTTGATTTCGCGGATCATACCAACAACTACTAAAAGAGTAAAAGAAACAGAGTTTATGCATTTCCAACATTACACAATGTTGAACAATATAATGGAAATTTCCTAAAATAAATGCTTTTCATGGTAGCCAGTTGCATTAGTTACCAATTGTTAGAAAAGTAAGGCAAGATTTCACAGAATTATACCATTGTTGAACAACAATAACTTGAGATTGCACACATTAGACTATTGTTGAACAACGATAATAATAAATATTATATTTCTTAAATTAAAATTACAATGTGCGTGAAATGCTTTTAAAAGCATTGCATTCCATAAATTTCATACCCGTGAATAACCACCTAAATTCCCTTACAGGAATAACTTCCCAGAACTAACAATTATTTTATTTATTACTAAAATCTAACCTAACAACTAATTTACTAAATGTAAATTTACTTTAAATTTATTTAATGTAAACTTTATTTTCCAACAACCCCCCCTTAAAGTTTACATTTAAAATTGTAAACCTTAAAATTCCTACGTATCCCCCCCTTACAGTAGAAAAAAATGAAAACCAAAATTTGTATCAACATCATAAACCCCTTTTGTCTTGAACATCAACCCAAACTCCTCATGCCTGGATAAATGTTCAATTACCAACTCTTCATCAGCATTGATCCAAGCTCGTCTTATCTGGATAAATGTTTGGATTACCAACTCTTCATCAGCATTGATCCAAACTCCTCATGTCTGGATAAATGTTTGGATTACCACCTCTTCATCATCATTGATCCAAACTCCTCATGTCTGGATAAATGTTTGGATTACCAACCAACTGTGAATCAAGACTAACTCCATTATCCATAGTAACACACCTGCAAAAACCAACAACACAACTCTTCAGATTTGTGGATTCAATTATCCACAGACCAACAAACCACTGCATGCCCCATCTTGCTCTTGAAAGGACTCGAGATGAAACAAAATTTGCTTCTCATGCAAAATATCATCCCTGAGCGAGAAGCTAAATCGAGATGACAGTTGTCCTCTTGCCTCCATTTCCTCCAGCCTCCAATTAGACCCTGTTACACTCTATTCATATGATTTCACATGTGAATCTTTGAAAGAACTGTCATGTGTAACAAAGATGGTATCAAAATCACAAGCAATCTTTGAGATATGTGTGGCCATGATAAAAACTAACAAGATGTTGGATTGAAAATGCACCTTTTACAATATGACCTTATTTCCCATTTACAAAACACATTAAATTTATCTCTCCAAGATATGCAGCTTCAACTTTAACAAATAAATCTTAATATCTCTGTTATAATTTCTAGAACGCATTAAATAAAATTGACTTCCTAAAAAAAAAACCCTTATTACTCCATTACAAAATCCTTCTACCACTTCAAATAGAAAGAAAGGTAATTATTTTTACCTTGAATCTTCACACAAACATTCATCCAAGAAAAAAAACTTCAATGTAAAACCAAAACAAATGATCAGCCTCCAACTTCCTTCAAATTAATCATTCTATACCATTATACCTTATCACTGAAAGCTAGAAAATTAAATTGAAGCAACTACACCTTACCCACCTTGTGTCGTTTTTACATGGCATCAAAATTTCTTTTAGATGTTCCAACACTTTAAATGTTTATTTGCCTTTCATATCCAGTTTTATTGCAAATAATTCATACTCACTTCTCTCCTCCAGCAAGTTTCTCATAAATGAATGCAACCAATAATTATTCCACATCAAGCAACAACAAACAGATGGTGAAAGAAATTGTCATCATGAAAAACTAAACACTTCATAAATTCATTCAAATTCCAATTTCTTCAGTCATAATAAATTTCAACACCAAAACTACATATTTCAACATCATAACCATCAACTTACATTGCTCTCCCACAGGCCTAACATCTTTATTGCTCTGATACCACTGTTAGAAACAATAACAAATTGCACACATTATACTATTGTTGAATAGCAGTAATAATAAATATTATATTTCTTGCGAGTAAAATTACAATGTGCATTGTAAATGCTTTTAAAAGCATTGCATTCCGTAAATTTCATACATGTGAATAACCACCTAAATTCCCTTATGGCAATAACTTCTCAGAACTAGCAATTATTTTATTTATTACTAAAAACTAATCTAAGAACTAATTTACTAAATGTAAACTTACTTTGAATTTATTTAATGTAAACTTTATTTTCCAACAACCAACATGACTGTATGGTACCAAAGATAAAACTACAATTTAAAGGTCATAAACTAGAAACATGTACAATAAAACTTATGTTGTATATCTACAATTTAATGCCGCAATTGGGAAAATTAAGTTTGTTGATATTTTTGTCAATGTAAAGAAAAATTATGTTTCGGTTTAAGGACATTTGATCATGTCAATGTTTTAAGTTTACATATTTGAAGTTGTAATTTATTTGGGCTTTATGAACTTTTTGTTATACTAATTTGATAGCTTTTCATTACATCGAATAGCTCCTTATTATCACCGTACTCTATCAAACTTGTAGTTTTTTTGTTGCTTTGAAGGTGACTAAGACAAATTTACAAAAAAGCATGTGTGCGTAAAAAATTTAACCAATAGTGGACCCTCCCAAGGATAAATCCATACAATCATAACCTCTGAGATATAACACATCATCCAAATCAATTAATATTTTGAGTTTTACTTAATTTCAATAATTGTTGATAATATATTCTATTGTAGATGAAAGGCCTCAAACATGTATATAAACCTTGTTGACATCCATTAAAATAAAAATGAAAGCATGAAACGTTTTCTTAATAAATAAGTTTTACTTTATATTTTAAGTCATAAATTATAATATCAAAGCCAAACATTTAGATAAATAAAAGTTCAAATAGAGGTGTTATTAAAGTCATGTTAGAAGCATAACGATAAAATATCAAAATTGCACAAGCAAATCAGATAAAATAATAATAAATGTAGATAATTCGATGAGAAGAAAGGGCATGTAAAATGCAAACAAATAAAATGCTATATAACTACCAGTAAATGAAAAAGCTGGTGGCTGTTACAAGCAATATCAAAATTGTCAGACATGTATTTTTCAGGAATTCTCAATGCATACGCCAATGCTCCTAGGCCATAGAAAGTACCTATGGAAAATTCATATGCAGTAGTGTAGAGAGTTGTAGGCTCATCATTATAAAGAATCAACTTATGAACAATAGGTGCAATGCCAGATACACCCATTACAAAGAATAATGATTACCTAAAAGTGAGAAATTCTAGATTTTGAAATAGTGGCACCAAAGATAAAGGGTAGGAGCATAATCCTGAAAGAAAGGAACACACAAATGAATAATACACCGGAGGATAAAATGAAGTAGCTATCAATACAACAATTCCAGCATAATCAACTCTTAACATGATATATAGGAAAGTAGTACTTATGACATGTGTTGCTAGCAGTAACATAAAACAAACAGGTCCACGAAATCGTCCTAAAAATGTCATTTTTCAAGATAGTCTTTAAGCTCTGTATTTCCAGCAAAATCTGAGGAAAATCCAGAATCATCCTCTCAGAAGGGAAACCGTCTTGGCCTTGGTCTTCTATGTCGAAAAGAGGGTAGGCAGTATACCAAGCTCATCGTTTGAAACTCCAGAATGTAACACAAGTCAACATTTGAAGGTTCTGTAGCCACCGGTTGTTGTTCACATTTAGATGATGATGTTACGCCAATTTCTTCCTCCAAACCCCTTAAGATTGCGCTAACCGCTTCCTCGTTCGCACAACAATTTTCCTCTGTTTTTAAAAAATTCTCTATGAACTCAATATCTTTCGAAGAATGGAGATTGTTTTGCTTTGTTCTCCCCTGAAAACGTTTGGGAAAATTCGGCAGAGGCTCTTCCTTGCGGTTTTTCGTTTCTTCAGCAATCCACATATCGTGATATATCGCCAAACAAAAACTTTGAAGTGGGTTCGACAGGGTTGATTATTTCTCCGAGTATAAATTGCAGAGCATGCAGGAAAGAAAGGAAGATGGAAATGAGAGAAAGTCTGTAGGTAAGAAAGGAGGATGGAAATGAGAGAAAGTCATTATGGTTATATACAGTGCTCAAGACAAGATTTAACCAGATTTGCTTTCTTTCGATTTGAATCTGATTTCATTTGATTTGATTTCTTTCGATTAAATGCCAGTCAATATTTGTTTTTAGGCTGAGGTGATGACTGTTTCAACTGCTTGGTAGTATTTTTGAGGCGTGAGACACTGAATTTCGGTGGGCCTTTCTAACTTGTTATACTACTATTGGAAGATAAATAAACCAAGTGGAAAGGTAAACACCTGTAAAAATATTCCACTTCTTCTCTTACCATAATTCTAAAATTCCATTCACTCTTTTTGTAGCCTTTAGGGAAAGTTTACATGCATCATCCACTAACTGGATAGTTAACATATTTAATTCTTGTTGAATTGATCACCTCAAAATAATGATATAACTATAGATATTTTCTAGGTTATCTTCATGATGACCAACACTAATAGACAACTTTCCCTTTGGTATAATCTTTGATTTTGATTCATTGATATGATATCCACTTTTCTAATATATATTATTGAAATGTTTTACACCACATAAATAATTGACAAGATCATCCATCCTCATTAAAGGATATGTGCACTTAACAATCTTGTTTCTAGCTCTACAATTATCGATACTAGAATTGGTGGTAGCACACACATTCTCTATTATCCTCATTTCTTTGGGGCTAAATCAATTTGTGTTGGAACATTGTGGTCTATTGATGTGCATTAGGAAGGGAGATCCACAACTTGGGAAATGCTCAACCATTATATATAGATGTATGCACACATGTATATATGTATACATACATATATATACGTACATATATATGTAAGTATTTGTATATATCTATATATATAGTTGAGAAGGTAGGGGCAGCATATGCCTCAAAGAAATGGGGTCTCCCAGTGATAAATACATATGAATAATGTATGTATATATGTTTATATGAGGTGGGATGACCATCTTGTCAAAATGGATTTGATGCACTCTTGAAACAATGCAAGCTTATGATATGCATTATGAAGGCGAATGTGTAGCTTGAGCAATGGTTGACCATTATATATATGTGTGTGTATGTCTATGTTTATATATATACATATACAAATAGACAGGTATACATACATACATATAACATATTTATATATGTATGTATGTATATATATATGTGTATATACATGTATGAATATTTGTATGTATGTTTATATATGTATGTATAGTTGAAGAAGTAGCTCAACAATTATTTGATGTGTAATCAATAGGTTGAGAGGGGATTGTAGTGGGTGAGCGGAGTGACAAAATCATAAAGTGAGCCACTCGGAATAGTGGGTGGGTGGAGATGCCATTTTAGATCTCTTTCTTGATATGCATCTAGTATCGAGACCATTCTTAGACGAAAAAGAGAGCCCTCACATAGCGATTGGGTGCCTTGGGCAGAGTGGGGCATTAGGAGTGAAACATCTCAGGGGACCCAAGAGCTAGATGGAGGCTCTTGTAGAATCCCTTACTAGTGCTTGACATGAATAAGTTTGTAATGACTACTAGTGTTGATCCCTTTCTTGAGATGCGTCCAATATTGAGATTGTTTCAAGATGACTAGAGAACCTCCACATAGCAATCGATTGTCTTACGTCCAGAGTTGGGAATTTGGAATGGACCCACCCAAGTGACTCAAGAGCTTGATGGAGGGTCTTGACGAACTCCTTGCTAGGGATCCTATATATATGTATATATGTGTGTGTGTGTATGTCTATGTCTACGCATGAATGTAATATATACATATATACGTGTATGTATATTTATACACATACACACATATGTATAGATAATATATGTGTAGATGATATATGCATATATACATCTAAGTATTTTATAAGATCTATAGTTATATACATTTATTTTTAATATATATGTATAGATATACACACACATACACACAAACATATATACATATATGTACATATATGTATATGTTTATGTGTGTAATATACATATATATACATATACATATATGCATGTATGCAATATACATGCAAAAGTATATATATATATGTATACATATGTACATACATATAAATGTATATACATATATAATATATACATGTATATATACGTATATATATATGTTATATACATTTATTTTTAATATATATGTATAGATATACACACACATACACACAAACATATATATATATATATGTTTATGTGTGTAATATACATATATATACATATACATATACATATATGCATGTATGTAATATACATGCAAAAGTATATATACATGTATGCATATGTACATACATATGAATGTATATACATATAATATATATATTGTTGGGAAAATGTGTCTCAACATTGCAATTACATAAGGTACTGTTGATACTCCAATGTAGGGGTGAGGGGTTTCGGGGGATCCATCCTCTCAACGGGGGGTCCGAGGGTTGTGTGCCTTCGGAAGGAAAATTTATTTATATTTTATTATTGTAAATTTGGACAATTCATCATTAGGTCTCATATCCGACGGTCGATATTTTGTTAACTTGATTTGCCCTAGAAGGCAACCCTATTTTATGAGGGTGTTGTATAACGATTGTGTATTGTGATGTATTATGAGGGTCTGATAGTGGTCATGTTGCCTTTGGATCTTTGGTTGTTGATACTCTTGTAAGAAGCTTGCTTTGCAAGTATATTGTGATCTTTGTGATTTTTGAATAATATATTGGACAATTTTTGGAGTGGGGTTTTTATCTCGAAAGAGTTTTCCCCAAGTAAATCATGTGTTGTGGTATGCATGATATTTATGCTTATTTCTGTCTAAGTTTTTGTAACTGTTAAAGATCTGTAAAGTTTTGCATTATCCTCCTCTCAAGATTAATGTAGGAAGTTGTTCTGCTGCCTTAACTTCCTTACACACACACACGCATATATATATACATATGTATGTGTGTATATATGTGTGTATATATGTTTGTATATATGTGTATGTACATGTATGTATGCATATATATACATATATATGTATGCATACAATTATGTATATATATACATGTATATATGTATGTATATAAATATATATATGATGTATATATATATATATGCATATGTATATGTATGCATATGATATGTTCATACATATGTATATATACATGTATGTATATACATGCACATGATATGTTCATACATATGAATGCATATATATGTATATATAATGTTTATGCATGCATGCATATATATATGTATATATATACCTACATTCATATATATATATATACAAATGCACACATATGAATACATATATGTATATATATCCATACATACATACATATATTATATATATTATATGTACGTATATATACTTATATATAAATAAGTACATATATATGTATGTACATTTCTTTAAAACTTGACTTATGCTGTATATATGTGTTTATATATATATTTATGTATACATATATACATACATATATGTATTTATGTATATATATATATATATATATACCTACATTCATATATATATATTATATAAATATATTATATGTATGTATATATACTTATATATAAATAAGTACATATGTATGTACATGTCTTTAAAGATCGACTCGTGCTGTATATATGTGTTTATATATATATGTACGTACATTGAAATGATCAACCCTATAAATATTTAGAACAAGACTACCATAAATTGACATTGGGGACCTTGGGCCCTAGACCTCGATCCTGAAATTTGGACCTTGGAACCTTGCAATCCCTCACATGGCAATCATGTCTGGGGTCACGATTTTTCTCACACACCTTGCATCTGCGGAGGAGGTCGCTATTTTTCTCATTCAACCGCGTAGTTTTGAACGTGGCTTTGCCTCTGTAGAGGCTCGTGCCTCACCTTTTCCCTTCGTGATTCAAGCGTTGCATGTCTCTGTAGATTGTCTGCGAATTTTCCTGGTTGTGGCATCTTGGTGATCGTGCGACGCCCATATTTGCAAACGATGGCCAAGGGGTGCACTAGCTGCCAAATACCTTGGCGCGCTACCTGCCATAATCAGTTTGACTCGGCAATAATCGCCTGGTTTGGGAAAAGAACCGACTAATTGGGGGTGGCAGCTAAAGTTGCAAAGAAATTTGCAATGTATAGTTTGCAAATCGACCATTTTGGAGGGCGCATGAGTTTTTCCAATCTGCGTGTGGGAAGCGAGTGAGATTTGAGAGTCACGATGTGCATCCTTGCCTTGTGGAAACAGCAGGCTGTGATCCATATGCAGAGGGCGCCATTAATAGAGGCCGCCATTGATCTGCAAAATCCGCCATTTACTCCCATCAATTTGCCGGGAAGAACTCGCGATCTGCCCCTAGATCTCCATAATTTGCTGTTTGCACTATTTGACCTGGTCGTTTGCCCACATGGCCTCTTGCTTTTATGCACTTGGAATTTTTTTTACAGTTGCTAAGTAACATTTAAAATTTATTAGTTAGCATTTTTTTTTGCTCAACACTTTATGTTTTTGATATTAGGGAAAAGCAGATTTTTGAAGGGAAAAGTAACATTTTGCTCAACACTTTATGTTACTACTAAACAATTCACATTTTTTTAACCTGTAAACATTTAATGCTAGTGGTCAAAGCTACCGGTTTTACTCATAAAAGTGTCATAAAACAAGGTTTTTTTTTTATAAATTTTTCGTTTTGCTACAACTCACAAACAAAAGGGAAAGGTGAATTTTCCATTTTTCCTTTGTTAAAAATTGGTAAAAGAGGAGTCCATTTTTTCTTTTGCAATGAATTTGGCAAAGGGATAGTGTTTACAAGGGGAGGTGATTTTTTTTTCTTTTCCCATAGTTAAAAAATTGTAAAAGAGGAGTCAATTTTCTCCTTTGCAATGAATTTGGCAAAAGGAGGGTTCATCATAATGGGGGTTGTAATTTAATGTTTTTTTGATTTTTTTTGGAGGTTTGCAAGACTTAAGTTAATCTATGTCTTCTTAATCAACCTCACGACAATAAACTTGTAGAACTCAAATAGCAAATAGGTTTGTAAACACACTCAAATAAAGTGCCACAAAACTGAATGTGTGTTCCACATGGAGGGAATTTGGGAAATTTAGTACATACACTGAATTATAAAGTGTAATGGGGGGTTGTATGATCACAACAATGGATCCTCGAGATTCTCACCTCATGTGAGTGTGCCTTGCAACACCCTTTCTCAATTTCTTGTACATCTCTATATTCCTTGCACACTCTTGATCTCAGTTGGTGTGTTTATTCTCTTAACATTAAGGGGGGACTATGATGTGTTATGCTAATGTTTCTTTCAATGAAGTAGTGGATGAATCTTCTTTTGGGAGGTCTCACAAATCTTCTATCTTGATCTCTTGTATGGGGGGTTATTTCTGTATATCACGTTTTGAGATTCTAGTAATCCTAATCATTGTATTATCTATATTTTCGACTTCACAGAGTTTGATTGACTTTGTGTACAATGGTTGAGTAGTGTTCATATGTTCACTCATGTAGTGTTTTGTATCTCTCATTTTGATCTACATTTCTTGGAGATTCATTGATTGTAACAAACACCATTTCATCATTGACAAAGTTTACAACTTTGACATGCTTAAGGAGATCTGCATCATCATGTTCCTATCATCAAGGGACATTTTCAAAAGGTCTTAAATCCTTCTAATTCTCCTTTTTGGAGAGGAGTTTTGTTCTCATTGGGTTTTCTCCTTTTGTGAGAGAATGCATTATACATGGGTACCTATATGCTACATGGCTTCTAGCTAGGACCCATTCCTATCTATTTGCACTTTTGTGATCTCCCCAAGTATCACTTAAGGGGGGGTGTTATTGTGAATAATTAATTTATTCACTATACTTAAGTGTACTTAGGTTGATGAGGTTAGACAACATCTTGTCTAATTGAATGTGCAACCTTTTAGACCTCTAGAGGTTACCAAGTTATTTGGTTAACCTCATGCACATTCCTTTTTGAAGTTGGAAGTCTTTCCATCTCACCACAAAGGTCACTCAACACTTAACACACAAGGTTGATGACTTGGTCATAGAGATTGTTGGTTTGCACACTCCAAGTGTTCCTATGGTTGACACCTATAGGAAACTTGGACCTACTCTTTTGTGCTACATCTTGGGGCACTTGTCAATCCACCTATGAGCTGGATTGCCTCATCTTTGCCTATATATGCAAGGCTTTGTAATCATTGTAATTTGGGTCATCTAAATACAATATTCAACATTATTCATTGTGCTTGTTTCTCATCTCCATAATTTCCTATTTCTTATAAAGAAGAGATCTTTTGAAACACTGAAAGGTGGAAAATTGTTGTTGTGCAATGGTTTAGGACATAGAACAACAATATTCATCACTTCTCATTCAAGGAAACCCTAAAGATCTTAATCCAAGGATGGAATGAGGGAAATAGATCTGCAATAGGGATGTCCTAGGGTATGATTTACGACTAAAAGAGGGTTCACCACCAAGCCAGGGCTTGGAAAGACTAATGATATGCAAGATCTAATGACAAAACATAATGCTATGCAAAACTTCACTAAATGACCTAGAAAAGAGTGTAAATTAGAACAAAAAGCTAAGAACTCAGAGATGTGCACCTGGAAATTTGTAGAAGCCTGAATGGAGACCTAAAATGTTGAATTTACGTTGAATTTAATGCAAAATGGGATTCATACGCCAAGTTGGGTGATTTAGTTCCAGATTAGGGTTTTTTTGGCAAGAATAAAGATCTAGTAGAAACAAGTTTGGAACACCTAAAAACTGGAAAAAACCTCGTACAGGGACTCATACGCCAGAAGTGGCATATCAATCCCACTTAGCTTTTTTGGGAAGTCAAGGTTTGATTCTTCTCTTCAAGCTTTGCTTTGTCTTCTCCACCTGATTTCTGGATTTGAATTGCTAAATGCTACTCTGTAGAAGTCTTTTAATGATCTTGTGAACAAGGTGACAACTTTGAGAACTTTTTAACCTTGACAACTTTTCTCCAATCTTGTTCTCCAATACATGTCTTCAACCTAGTTTTGCAAATCACACACTAAAGCGAGGGAAAAATGTTGTTTTGTTAGTAGAAAGGGTTTTTCCTTGGTCAAACCTCGTTTTGGTAATCAAACCTTGAAATGAAATGAAATGGAAAGGAGGAATGATGAATGAAAAAATAAGCATTGTTGCAACTCACCAAACCCTAGAATAAGATGTTGCAAATATGTATGAGATGGCTCCAATGGATGTAGATCTTGAATCTTGCTTGAATGTTGTAGATTTTATTTTAATGCTTACTTGAATCATGGAACCCTACATCACAATTATTAGCTAAAAAAAAAACATGATGCATGACGACTTTGACATGATGTTTGATACTTGAATAATGCTCCGAAAATGCTTGATAATCAACACTTGAAGGCTCTTGAATGCTCTTGTAAACCATTGAATGCTATCTAGATCATAAATTTTCTATAGTGCATGAATACTTGAAAGCTTGGAGTGAAAATGAGTGAAAGAAACTTGTATTATACTCGTTTATGCCTATTTCCTCAAAATTACAACACTACAAGCCGACACCAGATTTAGGAGAATAAAATCCTACCAAGAATTTGAATTAATTTGAATTTAAGCCACACGGGACTTATACACCAGAAGTGGCATATGAGTCCCATTAGGCTAGGCTATAGGACACATTTTTCAAGAAATACTTAGAATGATGTGAAATCAAGATCGGGGCCCCAAAACTTAGGTGGGACCCATACGCCCAAGGTGGCGTATGAGTCCTAGATCACTAAATTTGGGCCATACAATCCAAAATCAGATGAATTATGATTGGATATTGGTAAATGTCAGGATTAATCTCAGAAAGATGCATTAATTAAGGCTTGTGGATGCAAAATAAGGCTAATTAAAGCATAAAAAAGCCCAATTAATTAGTAAAACCCTAGACTAATGTGAAAGTGTGATACAACACTTTACAACACCCTAAATAAGGCATAATTAAGTCCGTTTAGTTCACAAGGGCCCAAGACCTAGTGTGAAATGTGTTAAACACATTACAACACTAAATCAAGGCATCATTAGGCTCAATTTTATAGGGAGGGCTCAAACAAGTGTGAAAATGTCACGGATGACATTTTTCTACACTACAAACACAAAATTCATTGTCACTGAAAAATTATATTTATGAAGAAGGCTAGTTAATCCAAATGGGATTATCAGGAACTTGTACAATCCTTCATTTTATTTATAAGTTTACATTCATCTACTTAACGTATCCTAATCTAGTACATCAATATCCATTCTTCAAGTCTATCTTTGTGAAGTACTTTGGTACACACATGCAATCCATGATATCATTGATCCTTTGCAAGTGAATTTATGCTTGATTGCGTCTATATTAATTGGCTTGCAGTTGGTAGGTACATCCTCCCTTCTTCATTCTTCTTGAGTGCTAGTATTGTAGGTATTGCAAATTGACACAAACTCTCTTTGATCAACCCTTTTTGAATAATTCCTTAATTTGTATAATGAAATTTTCATTCTCTGTAGGAGTCATTCTATGGGTTTCCTTGTTAGGAAAACTAGCTCCTGGTATCAAATCCATTTGATGACTTATTCTTGTCATTGGCAACAATTTTTTTTGTATAGTGTTTGATACTATATTTGGAAATTCATTGAATTTTTTTAAATCTTTGTAAGTACATCTTCTGCTCTTTCTTGAATGACTTTAGGATTGAAAGAAAAGTGCATATGTTGATGGTTTGTTACATCCAAAACAATTCTACCATCTACCAAAAAAATTCTAGCACTCTTATATACCTAAATGCTTTTGTTTCTCTTACAAGTTCGAACTTGTTTCTCAATCTATCTTTTGTCAATAAGTGTGTTAGTGAAACCATCGTGGACAACACACCTATCATACTACTACAACCTTCCCTATAACAAGTGAGTAACATCCTTGGCATAATGTTACATTACACTTCATCATGATAATCTCGAATCTTAAACTTTTTAAAATATTCTTCACTTTCAACGATTTCTCGATTTGATCATGTGAGAATTTTTGCATCAACGTTTCAGATCACACTCTGTGTTCCATCATTAGGATGAAAGCAAAGAGATCAAGGAGAAAAATTAAAAGTTGCAAACCAAGACTACCTAAAGAGAAAAGATAGGGGATAAGGAGAGAGAAGGTTGCAAGAGGACCTAGAAAGACTAGACAAATGAGAATTAAGAAAATGGAATTAAAGGCTAAAAAGAATAGGAGGAACTTGGAGCAACAATTATAATAAAAATTTATACTTATAATCATTTGTCATCATTTGTTTAGAAACTAGATTATTTATACTTTTACTATTTATGATTACATTATGACATATAGGTCCTGATTTAGACTATAATCTGAATAAGCTCTTCCTTCGTGATGTTTCTTCTTTTCCTTTTTGGTTCAACAAGGCTCTTCTCACGACAAGGGTTTCTCCTCTTTCAACTTCTTCTGAATGCTCAGACCTATTCTCGTCATCTCTATAGGGAACTCTATTACCCTTTGGTCTTCTATTTGGTCCTCCTTAATTTTGATGGCAATCATAAGCTCTATGTCCTCCATCATATTTGAAACATTTTCCTTTGTATTCTATTCTTGCAAGCCCTCTTCGAAATCTAACTCTTCCTCTTTGATATCCATCATTTTGGTTGCTAGGGCAATATGGGTTCTCACTCTATTTATTGTGACTGGTGCCTACATGTTGATTTTTCTTTCACTCACTTGGTTGTCAATGACCTTGATAAGATTTTCTGGGAATTTGTCTTCCATGATCTCTTCCTCTTTGCTTGCTTTCAAATCTTTTGTTCAAATTTTCTTTTATCTTCATTACAAATTGTATGCATGTTTAGTAGTCAATCTGACAACTCCATTGTTATACATGGCTACCTTTTCTTTATTGGCCTATAGGTGGTTAGCTTTGATGATAACTTTTTAAAACTCTTTTGTCATGACCCTCAATTTAATACAATCTGTTAGTTGAATGTGTTTATAATAATTCATAGAACGCTATGGGAGCGGAGCAATTACTTGCTCGAAAATGAAGAAATTGCTAAATTTTAAGGCGATGTAAATAAACATTGACCTTTTAAAAGGGCAGGCAGCTTCTGTTAGATAAGGATTTTTTTTTCTTTGTTTTGGTTTGTTTATTTGGAATGAGGTTCTGAGATGTGAAGAAAGGAGAGGGAAAGAAAGTAGAAAAGTACAGAAAGGTGGGGTTGACCATTTGCAGGTACATTCATGGAGTCGATGTGGTATACCGCTAACTTTATTCATTGTTAGTTTACATGGTTTTCCAGCTGAGAGATAGGTAGTTCTAACAAATGGTATGTTGCGCCACAGAGATCTGCATGTTATCCTTTTAATTTTCCTTATAGAAGCTTATATCAGATGAACAAAAAATATATTTGATATCAATGAATGAAATTTGTCTAGGCAGGTGTAGGAAGAGATTTTTGTTTCGTCTATTAGGTACGGGCGATGCATCTGAACACATAAATTATTTTAATATTCCATTCATTCACGTGTAGAAGATGCTTTGTGTGGTGTTTTTTTTTGGGAATTAGAAATTGGTTCTTATGCATACAAATCTTTCCTTTCTACTATCGAATGAATTGATGATATCTGGGAGTTTCAGATGCCAAGAAATGGTTCATGGTTTTCATGTCGTCGATTATCATAAGCCTAGTAAATGTTTGTTAGTAAAATATACCGTATTAGCAGCAATGTAAGTGCAAGTTAGATTTGTAGGTGAAATGAATCGATTAGCTTGTCATAGTGCAATTTCTTGGTTCTACTTTGTGTTCCTTTATTTGATTTTGTATATTTTTTCTATTGATTGTTATTACTAAAGTTGCAGTACATCTCATGGATTACCGTAATTGATTTACTGCTGAACATTGGAAATCTCATCATTGATTTACTGCGCATCCATATTTTGTATGCATGTCTACCAATGCTGCGATTATGTAGTTCCTGCATTCTCTAATCATGGTGCTTGTAAATTTCTAAAGCCGTTTCATCAATCCTATCACAATTTATTGAATGTTTCTAAAATCCTTTCAACAAACTTGTTTTGTTCACATCCTATTATTTTATCTTGAGTTATAATGTCATTCATTTCAAGTGGTTGGTTGTCTATGTTTTTTTATTTTGCCTTTATCCAACTTGTGTGCTTTGATGATGTCCATAATCTTATACAAAGGTTTCGTTTTGGGTTTAAATAAGGATGTCACAGAATTTAGTTTTGTAGGTCTCTCTCAAGGTAAGACAAGTAAATGTTGTTTTGGTTGAAGAAATTGTTGTTATGAGGAATTATGAAGTCGATCATATATGATTTTTTTAAGTATTTTAGTTTGATAGTAAAGTAATCAATATATCATTTGAGTTTATGATTTAAACTTTTTGGTTATTGGGTATTAGATTCAATACATTAAATGAGAAACCTTTTGAAACAAAAAATTGCAGATGTGTTTTAGATAAACAAAAAAGTCAAACATCCATTTAGGTGTTTGCAAGTAGATAGTTCTTTGGGTTTCCATTCTTGTTGAACTTGGGTAGGTCGTAGTCGATGAAGAAGTGTTTTGAGAAATAGTACCATAAAAAGGGTTGTGTGCCCACTTGTATAGTTGCATAAGAATAGTTCAAACAAAATGATATATTCCACATCTTTTCTCGTAGTATCTTGAGTTTGAATGCACGATATGTAGGCATTTTGAGAAACAAGGAATGTTTTTAGTATTGAAATACAAAGAATGTTATGAGGTCTTATATCCTATCTCCTAAAATTAAAACTATGATTCTAATTAATATAAATTATAAAATATGAGTCATTTATAGTTAGAAGAATCATTGAGGAGGATTGGAGTTGTACTTGGTTTGGGTTGCTAGAAACTCAAGAGAAAGTACATGAGATCTTTTATTTAAATTTTAATGACATGAAATTACAACATGATAAGCATATTGTGAATTTTCTATGAGTGACCAAAGACGAATATTGATCTCAATGAGTTGAATTCTTTGGACAAAGCATAAATGATTGTTATCTCTCGGTTCCCCATTGTAATATCATCCCATATTGGATGAAGAAATTATCAATCTTTATATTTCTCCTACTATAAACAAAAAGAATTAAACCTTTGGATTTATGTTCTTAATTGCCTAAAATTATTATAACATCACAATTAGTAGTTGTAAATTCATCAACACCAAATCTAAATGATGCCTTAATATTTTTAAATCTATTTCATGTCTGGTTTATTGGGTTTCTTGTGCCAATGCTTGATTGTAAGATATAGAAGTGGTGCACATTTCTTGCATGTGATCTTGCTATGGTTTTCAATTGGAATTGTGTGCATGCACTTCCTTATTCATGTGAGAACAAAATATTAAGTTTCCCATTGATAACATTATATTAGTTATGATGATCTCTTCTGAACATTTATATTTTTTTGACAAAATAATAATTTTGAGATCTCTTCCATCTGCTATCCTAATTTGTTAACTCAATCTTTTCATTATGGACACCAAGAGCATAAAGCATAACCTTAGATTGATTTGCCCTTTTTATTTATAAAATTATATTATACACCATTTCATTTTGATACAATAGAGTAGTGTACAATTGAAAGCATTTAAATAGTCGTGCTCTTCATACTCTCTGTCATCTCCACAGGGCAGATGCATTTGAAAGTGGAGTCACAATCAATGACTCCATTCCTGAATGAGGATTATATGATTTTTGTTCGCAAATATTGGATCACTAACATACTTTATCCTATATATAGTCAAAGAAATTTCTACTATATTTGTTGTAAGTATAGGTTTGTGTGTTCCTTCAATAAATACTCATTGTTGGAAGTGAAGTCCAACCACCACTGTCCTTTCGTTTCCCTCCTTTCATGCCTCTTCACTTGCTTGAAGAGTTGAAGATAATTATTTTATTACGTCAAGAGCCATAACACTACAATGGATAAGTTTGGTGAAATATGCACCCTATTGAAAAAAGGAGCCCTTGAATTGGAGGCACCGGATGATTTTTTTTGCATTTGTTGCTCCCAACAACATCTTTTCAGATTTGATCTAGTTTCACAATGAATGTGTTAGCTCAACTTCAGGATCAACCGGGCATTCATAATTCAGGGTCAAAAGAGGCTGTGGTGACGTTTTCAAAAGCTAAAAAGTAGGAAATTACAAAAAGTTTCTAAGTCTGAGAATAATGCCACCCAAAGTCAAACTTTGAATTTTGGAACTAAAATGCTTTGTCGCCCTATAATGGAGGGATTTTTAAACTAAATTAAAATAATAATAAAACTTCAGTTTCACCTCCATTATGTTTGCATGTGGCGTATTTTCTCTTTGCATGCTGGGTGGCACCCATTTGAAGGTTCAGTCTCCATTTTTGTTAAATGAATGGGGTCCAATGAGATTATTGCGTCCAAAAATTAGGTTTTTACATGCTTGTACACCTTAACCCTCAAAAATTCTTTAAATATGCATTTGGGTGTCCATTTCATTCATCACAGGTTGGAGGCAAACACATTTTTCCTCGTGCAAGAAAGATTTGAAGGTGCTACAGGTGATATTTTTCAGTGTTCTTCGCAGTTACAGGTCCAGATTGCTCAACAGGATCATTTTCTAGACTTCATCTTTCAGCACGTGCATTCAAGGATAGACATCATTTTTACAAAGGCAGAATATAACTTCTATCTTCTCACCCTCACATTTCTTTTATCCTTGTCTTAGGTTTTCTCTCACATGTCCAAGTAAACGACATTTTTTCACGAATCTAGCCATCTGGGTTTGATTAGTACAATGTTCTCTACAAAACCCATGTGCTAGATTTTTTTAGGAAAAATTACCTCGTAGCTTCCCTTTTTTTTTAAAAAAAATTCTGAAGATTCCTTTGCATGGTACTAAAAAAGTCAACATTTTGGAAGACAAAGAATCTAGGTCTAATCAACATATTGGCGATTACAAAACCCATATGTCAGAATTTTTCGCGAAAAAAAGTTTCTGAAGCCCCTATAACCCCTTTTGTTTTTTTCCGAAAAGTCTTTGCATGCCAAGCAAAAAAACATTTTTTTGAATTTTTGATGTTGTGGGTTTGCTTAGAATCATTTTCTCTACAAAACCCATGTCTTATATTTTTTCGTGAAAATTGCCCCTCGACAGGGTATTTTTAGCCTCATTAGAAGCTATTTTTAGCTTTCCAAAAAAAGTTGTCAGAACATAGCCGTGTTTATAGTCAACTGGCTAGTTTTTTAGAATGTAGTTCACTCAGACTGAATCCAAGACCAAATCGGTCTTACTTCATGATTTCACTAGAATGACTGACACATATTTGCATCAGGTAGATCCAGAGGTTGACTTGAACGCTTAAGAGATGGGCCAAATCACACTTCAAAACATTGAGGAATCCGGTTTGCTAGAGGCGGCTTCACTTCCCATCACAACACAGTGTATAGAATTCGTAATGGCTTGTGTAAATAATTACAACTCTACTACACGAGAAATTCAATCAGTGGATGGGCGAGTGATGCAATATTATTAGGCCAAAGGACATCGAGAAGTGCTTCGGTATTCCTCTGAATCTGAATAATTTGGTCATAACCATGGAACAATGTGAGAAGGCATTCAATGCTGATAAGGAGAAATGTTGGAGGAGAATGACAGAGAGGTGGCTCAAACAAAAAAAAGGTAACTTGCCAAAGAATATGGGTCATGGAGAGTTCAAATATGAATACACGATTATGATCACCCTTCTTAACCGTGTCTCCGGTCAAGCAGATGCCAAAAAATTCTAGCTTTGGATGTATTACATCATGGCTCAGATCATATCATGGCTTAGATCATCAATAGAAAGTAGTATTATGATTGGGCCTCTTTGATCGGTGATGTTCTTCACAAACAAATGACCAGCTTCTTGGTTGCTCACAAATTCCACATGTGTTCATACCTCGTGTATTTGATAGCCTTCCAAGGCTAGTTTAGAGGGTTGAATACTGTGGGGATTCTAAGTGTACAAAGGGTTCATCAATACTACACACAACTTGAGTTCACATAGTCCGAGCAACGCTTCAAGCGAGTGCAGGAAGCATTCTTGATGTACATGGTGAGGAATCTTGATCGGGAGTTACATGTGCATATTTCAATAGAAGCCAAATCGGCTGTGGTAGAATGGGCAGATTGGTTCATCTAGTTCCTTACTTTTACCTACATCCGTGTGTATGGATACCTAGGTCATCCTGCCATGTTACCCCGTTATCCCTCGGATAAGGTGGTGTTAATGGAATTTCTATGGCAACTGTAAGAGGTTCACTCCTATCTACGCAACAAACGCAAGCTGGTTGCCACATTTCCATTATAGATGGCGATTTACAGGTGCAAGTCAGTAGTTGACACCAAGGCTATGAGCCATAAGATGGCGAGGCTTAACTTTAAGTATCTCATCGAGAGATGTTCATATGACCCTTGGGGTCACTTTTTAGCACACCTTGGTGGTCGTTCTACACACAAGCCTTCTATGGAAGACTATTGGTTCAACTGTGAGAACGAATTCGAGGTGCGATGGGGCAACTAGAGCAGGTCCACCCTTTCACATATTGCTGATTTCGTGTTAGAGGATGTGGAAGGGTTATCTGATGATGATGGGGATGTCACACTTCCTCAATTCTTCAAAGATCAAGTTGACACACAATTGCTTCTAGCCGTTGATTGGTACGCCAAAGAGTGCACATCTATAAAGGAAAGAACAAGCAGAGTTGTTAGAAATAACACACTTTACTTGGATAACAAGAGGATGAGGAAGGCATCCATGCCAAACATAGAGCCACCACTAGTGGTCACTTCACTGCCTTTCACGTGAAAATCAAAACCCAAACAAAAGACATGGAGTAATCCTCTTAAAGGAAGCAAAACGTCAGGGCATTCAAAGGGAAAAACACTAGTTGTTGATTTGGACCAACAAGAGCATCATGTGGAGATAGCCACAAATACAGTTGAGAACATGCCAGAAATAGAGGTTGAGCCTCCCATGTCATCGCCAACACCACAGTAGTCTCCGCTTCGCATCGACTTGGAGCCAGACTCGCCACCATGTAAGAATGCTTCAACACATTCTCACTCATCAGGAGTTCTTAGGACTAACACCGATCCTTCATATCTCGCACAAATCATCTAATCAAATCCTTGGTCTTGTCCCCAGTCTTGTTACAAGCCTTGACCCCATCATCATCATCATCATCATCATCATCATCATCATCATCCATTTGTATCCTTCCCTATCCCTTCAGTGTTGTTTTGGGATGTATCCTTCCCTCATCAACAACACTTTCATCATCATCATTGGGAGGTATTCTTCCCTATCCTTTAGTGGTGTTTTGGGATGAATCCTTCCCTCATCAATACCACTTATTGGGTTGTATCCTTCCCTATCCTCGTGTTGTTTCGAGATCTCTCCTTCCCTCATCAATATTAGGATTGCATTTCATGGTCATTACCGTTGCATTGCATTCACCCTATGATTTTGGTTGTGCAAATACTTCACATCTCTTTGCAGACACGCCCCGCGCCGTGGGGCGGACATGCCTTGTGGCGGGGTGGCCATGCCCCACGCCAGGGTGGACACGCCCCTAACTTCCTGAGGCCACCATTTGCAAACCGTGCGTCTGATCGATTCCGTTCAAAAACCAAAGTTGCTCAGTTTTTCGAGCTTTATCCAATGGTCTCTTCTATTTCTTTCTATCGAGAAGTTGTAAGGGGCCCCCTTTTTCTTCCCCAATCGCCCTCTCGAGGGGGGCATACTCTACCATCGTTCCTCCCTTCCTTTTGCATAGTCATTGGGGCATCTTCAACTTCTTCCATGTTGGGGCACCAAGTCCTATCACTTCCTCATCTACATTTTATTTTTCTTCGAAACACTATTATTCTGACAATATTTCGAAGAGGGAAAAAATGTAGACATCTAAATTTGATCACTCTGATACGATCAAATTCATCTATTTATTCATCCATTCTGTCAAATTAATTTATTTGATGCAGGAGCATCCAGTGGTGTAAGGGCAATCTTGCATCACCCAAAATAGTTAAATTTCAAGTTTCTCGGTTTTTAGATGTTTTTATTTTTTTTGGATACCCTTTTCGTCATAATGAAATTCCCAATTTATGGTTCTTCATTTCGGTTCCTGGGTTGAAAGATATTGCAGTTTTAGTTTCCCAGATTTGCACCTAAAAATTTAGTGGATTTGAGGCACTTAGAGCTTCCGGAATGGCCCCGAAACTTTCCGAAATCGGCGTAGCTAATTTTGAGCGCGTTCTTGACTTCGAGACCTTTCCAATAGTTCGAACGGTTAATCGGAGTCATGGTGCACTTTCTAGAAGATACCATTGCAAATGCTCTTTTGAATTTGAACTTCATGTTATACCCAAACCGCCTAAACTCAAATTGAATGTTGTTTTGGCTCCAAACAAATGAGGAGCTCTATTTATGGGCGGGTTTTCTAATTTTTGGGTAACTTTTTGGGGACAAGCTCGCATATTGCGAAAGGGTTATTCTGTAGCTTTCGGTAGCTTGCATGTGTTGTAGAACTTGGGGATTTGAGATCCTCTGCATGTAAGAAGTTCCATTTTTTGAATAATAAAATTATTCTCTAGTTTGTGGGTTATTTTCTGTGTCTCGGGTTTGCGCCCTCATCATTATTTAATTAATATTGCTCTTTCTGTCCAAAGTCCTTAAAATATTTAATTTAACAATTAAACGTTTTACCTTACACCTGTTTCATCTCTAAATTAAATAAATACATCAATTTATTTAATTTAGTCATTTTAACCTTTTTGAATTAAAATCAATTTAAAATTCTTTTTCTCTCTTTGTCACATCCTCCATAATCCCTCTCTAATCTGGATTAATTTAATTAATTCATGATTAAGATGTGCATCTTCTTAATCAAGGATTAATGTCACATCCTCCTACATTTTCCACTTGCTTCTAATCTTCCATTAATTATCCTAATTATGTGTTTGCACAACCTTAATCAAGGTCATTAGCCACATTTGCATCCCATCATATAGTCAATCTTGCATTTAGTCATATCAATAGTCATCCAAGGAGCACACAAGTACTCAAAATCAAAGGTCAACCAAGGAATTTCAACTGCAAAGAGAAGGTATAATAATTTGCAATCTTCTTTCATCTTATTTATTTGTGTTAACAATTCCTTAGGCTAATCTTTGAGGTGTTCTTTGTGTTTTTACATTACATTTTAATTGTTTTGCATCATTAGAATAGGTAAAACTCAAAGATACAAAATCTGTTTTTCCCTATATCAAAAACATGACATATAATGGTGTCCTATATTATATCAAGCTAGTTATAATGGGTTTGGGGCACAATGTATCTCTTTGTGCAATCACAACCATTTTAATTTTCATGAAAAGAAACATGACATGAGCCACTACTATAGTGATATTAACAATTCCTATTATGAGACCAACTATCCTACAAAGCCAACTCCATTACTTTATAACTATATAGGACATGGTTTTGCCAATATAAACAATCTAGGGTAGATGTTGGTCATATGCTTTGACATCAATAATGAAAAGGTGTTCAATATTTCATCATTATCATCTAAAACTTTTATAAATAAAAAAAACCAGTTAATGATATTATAGTGGAAGTAGAGCTAGTGATCTTAATTAAACACCCAATTCCAAAGCCTCTTGGTAAAGTTACAATTAAGAAGAATGTGGTTAGTATCTTATATTTCTTCTTCACTTAGAATGCATCTAAATGGAGTATAAATCTCAGATATTCATTTTTTTTCTAATAGTTTTACTAAAACAATGAAAAGCCCCTACTTTTAGAAGATGCACACTATCCTCAATTAATGAGGACCACCAAATTATTGAGTTTGAATGATGATTTAAACTAACCCAATCTTGCCTTACTAAAGATCTCCCAAATTTTTAATCCATCTAGCCTACTTCATCTTCTTTCTATAAAAGAAAAAAATTCATCTTTTTTAAGGTTCAAGCACAAGTCAAAATTTTCTTTGTTTCTACTGTATCCAATCTAATATATAAAATCTTATGGGAATTTCAACAATCAACCCAAAAGAGAATTATGTCATCATTACAAATAACCTAGGATAGATGCAAAGTCACATCTCTGCAAAGAGTTAAAAATTATAGTTTTTTTAACTATTAGGAGAGTTGGCAATAGATACTATTTTGTACTCATCATGTCTATCAAGCTATTTTGTATTATATATAATACCCTGCAATTTTTCCTTAAGGGCTAAATTTTGAGTTTATATATCCTACACTCTAATCCCACCAAACAAATTAACCATACAAACCTTCTCCCAAACTAGTAAATCCACCTTTCTTTTAATCAAATGTTAATTTAATCATCTTCCTTTCCATAATAAAAAATTGTTTTGCATAGTAGATATGACTATATCTCAATAATCTTTCTAAACTACACCAATAAATGTAGAATCAACTAAATATTTACATGATATATCCTAAATTAGGTAACTAAATAGATTAAAGAGTGTCATTTGCATGCATGGGGACAAGTAGAAATGTACAATATTTGACTTAAAGAAATTTTATATTCAACAAAATAAAAGTGTTTCATCTACATATAGAGCGCGGACTACTTGTTTAGAGACCCTTGAAATAAAAATACCCTTTTAGTTCCCAAGTATGATTTCTACAATTATTGATTTGCTTTATGCTCGTGGCATTAAGATGAACCAAAAATGTTAAATTGGATCCCCATGCCCATATCCCTTTGTGCATATGAAGAAATCTATTGGGCCATCATTCAAAAGCATAAAACTTGAGCTTAAAATGAATGAATAGATCAATCTCCACCATATGCTGAAAAAGAAAAAAATTAGTCTTTGAATTAGAAATTCTTAATTCACATTATCGTATGCTTTTATCATATCCAATTTTATTGTAAAAAAAAATTGTGTCCTTCCAAATAGAATTAATAACCTCATGTATTATGTGAATGCCTTCAATTATGTCTCCTCCTTTAAAATACCACATTCTTTTCAAGATATTAAATATGCGATAATGTTATTCAACCTACTTATAATTTTCTTTGAAATAATATATATTATTTTGCAAAGGAGTTTGGGTGCATATTTAATATATGGTTGCATCCAAATGTTATTATGATATAAACTAAAATATATGGGTTTACCATCTCATCACCTAGTCCACCTTGTGATTGTGCCATACGCTTGTGATAATTGTTAGTAGATCTATAAAACTATTTGCAAACTTGCTTATATAAACGCTTACTTTACACATTCCATAAAATACAAGGAAATTACAATTTTAACATACCTCTCTCTATATAATGATCTTGTTCATTTTGTGTCGAAGTAGCATATCTACCAAAATCCTTCCAAGATTTTTCTTCAAACTTCTCAACCCCCAAAATTCAACCAAAATCAAGAATGCAAAAAGAATCCCATAATCCTTGTTTTGAGTTTTTTTTTTATAGGAACTCAAGTTTGAATTCCTTTGAATAAGGAGATGACATTTGTCAATCTCTCATCCACTCTCTCAGGCACACTCATTGATGTATTCTCACACATGTGTGAGAACTTGGGGGTCTTTCAAGGCAACTTGGAGAAGTGGGAATGGAAAGCGACTAGTCCCCATCCCACTTCCCAAAACCTTATTTTGGTCAAAGCTCTTAAAGGCCTAAAAAAGAGTGCCCAATCTTGAGATTGACCCAAAATTTTGAGCTAAAAAGGTACCTAACCCATAGGTACCTTCCCTAAGGACCTTAAACCCATAAAAACACTTAATAAAATCACTTTTCAATCCCTAAAAGGTGCCTAAAAGTTCAAATCTGAATTTGTCCACTTGGATGAACAACTCACATCTTAGAAAGACTGACATGGCAATAAAAAACAATTTACAAACATTCACAATTTACACCACGAATAAAATACATCACAGAACGAAACTATAGTCCCTCCAAATGGACTATAGTTTGGTTTCATTACTAAGCATGTAGCATAATCAAAATCATATCATCATATGAACTTAAACGTTTAAATATCCTATCATCAATGGTATCAATAGGCATAGACAATAACCAAACCCAATATAATCCAAGTACTAGATGTAGCATAGGGGTGCGCCTCACATCCTCCCCCTCTAGGAATGAACTTCCTCCTGGAAGTTTTCAAGTGGTGAGGGAGGAGTTACCACCACCAATTTCTTTCATAAGCATTTCATCCTTACGTTTATCTGGATCAAACCTACATGGACATTCTATAGCTTTATGTCCCACTTCCCCGCATAAGAAGCAAGAACCGTTGAATTTTACTTAAATTGACTGCACTCGATAAGCTTGCGATGACTTGGGTTTATCCACATCAAGGGGTCCCTTAGAAACTTGTTGTGCTCCTACTAGAACCACACCTTGCTCATGGGGCCTGTGATCTATTTGGATACTCATTGCTCGACCTACCTTCAAGCGACCCTTGGTTGTGCCTTGCTGACATTTTCCTTTCTAACCTTGCCTTTGTTGTTGTTTTGGTAGCCCTTGTGACCTTGGATGGATTCTATGGAACTCTTGGTGATTCCTATGAAGTGGCCTTCGAGTCCCCTTTCGCTAAAAATGATTGCATTTGAAAGCTCCTAGGATAAACCATAGGAGTAGGGTCTATCATCTTTGTGTTCAGATTTCTAATGGCTTGCTCTTCCAAAACCTTTCATTTTATAGATGATTCACCTATTGCAATGATTCCATGTATCGTTCCTCAAACTAAGCACCTATGAGTTCATGTTGTCCTAAATTAAGGGGTTCATCCATATTCCTCTTATGTGTATCATTTCCAAGAGCCAAACAAGGGTCCTTGCTACCTCCTTAATTTTCTCCACCATTTTACCCTACAATAGATTGAGGTTGTTTGCTATGATGAGCTTTGACTTTTGGAGGTAACATCTCTCGAAGAACTTTGGTCATCTCTTGTATTGCATGAATAATTTGAGAGTTTTGTTCTGAAGGGGGTCCCTAATGAGCATCCACTAAAGTATGAGGGCTAAGATGGGATGGAGGAGGTTGTGTGCCTCTTGAAGCCTTGCCATTCCTATAGAAAAAGGGGAATTTTCTAGTCAATCCATAAGCCTCTTAAACCACTATACCAAAATTCAAACATGTCGCTTCATTAGTTACCAATTCCTTAATAAATTTAGTTGACGATCACATTCATTCGTAATAATGCATGTACAATATGAATGTACTACCTACATGAAAAGTTTAGAAAAGAATTATATTATGATGATTGGTGCAAAGTTTGACAACCACCATTACTTCATTCATCAACAATTTACTAAGGCATTGCTTAAAGTATGACTTGAAGAACCCACTTCAATATTATCCATATAATCATTCCACTAATTTTAATCCTTTACAAGGATACTCACATGATATCCACATGTCTATCAAAGTTTTAAGTATTTTAGTCCTAAAACTAGACCTACCTAATCATTTAGGAAAACAAAAACACAATTGCCCACTCCATTTGTTGATGGGAATTTTCCAACTTTTATCATACTAATGATTATTCATCCAAATCTATATCTAAGAAACATCCAACATAGTTATCTCTATGTCATGCTTGATGGGTCTTCCATTTGTTTACCATGTACCATTATAATTTATTTCATTGAAAGCAACAAACCTAATTTACATATTCATTATTAGTATGTAACAATCCTTGTATATTCAACTCTCGTAGTAATAATTATAAGAATTAGATGTAATCAAATACCACTCACACATAAGCATCTCGAGGCGATAAATGTATAAGTAGTTAAAATCCATACATAGCGAATTAAAAGCCATACATAGCCATAAGTAATTATAACATTGTGAAGAGTTCATATATCATGGACTAGTTTAGTCCCAATTACCAAGTTTAGCCCCAACTTGTATTAAAGTGACACTATTTCATTTATGCCCTATTATCTAAGGCAACCATGTCTTCTTCCTTTGTATTGGTAAGTGTTGACCTAGGAGGTGTTTTCCCATGAGATGGCTTTCTCTTATCCTTCTCTTGCTTCAGTCGCTTTATAGCCATAGCTAGTGTTTCTTTATCCGAAAATTTCAATTCTTCAATTGGTGGCCTCTTCTTAACTCTAATCATGGGTACATCTGCAATCTTTGTCTTCTTGGCCCGTTTCCACATTTTTCTTCCTAAAATATCTTCCCACATCTCTAACACCAAGAAATGATATTTCTAAATTAGGTGTAAACTCTTGGCTACAAGGGTTAAGACTTCACACTAGACTTACAAATTCACTATTTAAGGGTTTAAACATCATACATATTCTACATACTTACAAATAAACATGATGGAATTACATCCTATGTAAGGAAATTGATATAATCTAGAATCACGTGAAAAGATTATCACTCATATATTGAAATAGCGAGTACACCACCTACAATACTAGTTTTGAGTCGGTTTATTGATTAAGAAATATGTTATTTTTTTTAGGGGATCATAAGTAAAATCATAAAACTCTTTACTTCATGTTTGTCGAGTGGTGGTCATGAGACCCATCTTTCATAATCCACATAAATGAGACATGACACCTTAAACATTATTACCTAGGGTTCAATTGAGTAGTTAGAAGTATCTATACAAGATGGAAATATTATATCGACCTTATTTGTTAATCAAACATAGGACAACTCCTATTTGAAACTGAATTCAAGGGTTACTAGAGAGGATCCAATCCAAGGCCATTCACAGTGAACTTCCATTATCCGTGTGTCCTTCCTTTCGATTATTATAGCTACTCGTCTCGCATAATGTTGCACATAACATCTAGGTTTTATAACATTTATATCATGAAAAACCTTATATGACATGATGCCCAAATTTCATTGAATGTTTTATATATTTTTCAATGGGTCTTAGAATTCCTTGCCCATTATGGCCTTAGTGTGACTACTAGGTATGAACCCCCTTTCTCAATCAACCCTCTACTTTTATCCTTATTTGATTCCAAATATGTACCTTCCCCCCAAGGTGTGCCAATCTCACAATTACTCGTATTACTTATGCAAATTCCAATAACAACAATGTTGATAAAATCCTCAAAATAAAGAAATTTCAATAAACCAATGAATAAAGTGTCTAATCAAAATCAACTAATAAAATTTCAAATATGACGATAAAAAAAATCAACAGTGGCCACCATGAAACAATTTCAAAATTTAAACCACAAGTCAAATCAAAATAGTCCTTGAGGAAAAGGATAATTTTGAAACCCAATAGGTCAAATAAATTTAACCATTTCAAACAATAGAATAAATAAGAAAATAAGTACTTAACTAAGTAAATAAAATCGAAATAACGAAGCGATAATTAGAATTTCATCAATTGCATAAATTTCCACAACACAATCTCTAGGTGACTTCAATCAAGTCACCCATGGGGAAGAAGAAGAATTGGTGGTATTTTTCCTATTTGACGACTATATTCCCTTTGCCCTAGTTCGTATGAGAAACAACGATTAGGTATATATCAAGGGGTGTTTTGGCAATTTAAAGTCGACCAACTAAGAGCACACATTGCTTCAACTTGCAATATTGGTTTCTGAACTCCTAAGATCCCACCTCCCTAGTTGGTTCACTTAAAGTTACCCATAACGTTGTTCTATGTTTGAGGTTCAAATTTCTACTGATAATCTATATAGAAATTACAATATACAACTCTCATCCATACGACACCAAACTTTCCTATTGAGAGACCAAAACTATGCCCAGAGTTCCTAAAGTTAGAACCTAGGTTCTGATACCAAAATGTAATGCCCAAATCTACGCTAGAAAAATAAAATAAAATAAGCACGTCAATTTTTTTTGGTTACACATGGTTGTAAATTTTCTATTGCTACACTAACTGTGCACAAAATGTCGACATACTATGTACGCATTGAATGACGTTGATCCTACAATGAGATCAATGACACGTCACCCAAGGGCGAGGGTTGGATATTTAGATGAGCAAGTATGTGTGAAGACCATCACACATACCCTCCAGAAACCCTGAGAAGGGTTGAGGTCTAACAATTGAGTATGAGTAATTACTGAATAAAAATAAACAAGGATTAATTGGTGAAATATTATTTTAGTTGTGAGCCCTACCCATAAAACCAACTTGACGATATTGTTTGAGACTCACATTGAATATTTCACCTCAATATTTTGATGAGTGAGTAAAATATTTATTTATAATTACAAATTATTTATTTATTTATTTTTTTTTTTAATTTATTATTATTATTTTATTTATTTATTATATTGTTTAAATAAAAAAATATATATATATATATATATATATATACTTGTTTACTTACTCTGAAACTAATTTTAAAAGCTATAAATTAAAGAATACACTATATAAGGTAAATACATTTTAAATTATTTATATATATATATATAATTTTAATTTCCTTAAAGGGAAGGAAGAAGAAATAAAATAAAGAGAGACTACTTTTCTAAGAATTGCTAGTATTACGTGGTCCATATCCTTCCTTATTTTCTTATTTAAATTAAAAATATCTTTCATAGGGTATGGGAATATATTCCCTCCTTTATTTTAAAGAATATTATATTCAAGGAAATTACTACGGTGACTTTAAAATGCTATAGTGGTTTTTCCACGAGGTGAAGGACATGGAGCTCACATTAGTGTGATTATTTATTTGTTATTCCATTTATCTTTTTTATTTATTTATATCAGGCTTAAATTTATGAAATGCCTTCACTCAATGTGGATGATATTAACAAAACAAAGGCACGTATTCTGATTTGAATATTATTAAAGTATCATTATGAGATTAACGCAGCAATAACGTCAAAGAGGTGTGAAAGGTCGATTAGGGAAAAATTGGTTTTTTTTTCACACATTTATGTAGTAAATAAGATCAATTGATTGATCATTTAGAAAATGAATTTAATATTATTAATAATTTTAAATTATTTTTTTCACATAGAAATCGATACCTATTTGTGGTTGTGACAATATCATACCTTAATAGTCTTGCAAAAAGGAAGATGGGCATATTATGTATTGGTTCAATTTTATGCTCAAACTTTACAATCATATCATATATAAATGGCTTTGATTATTATGAGTAAAATTTAGTCAATTCAGAGAGATGGCATATCTAGCCCAGCTATATCTCAAAGCAAACTCTGTACATTATTTACTTAATAAAAATGATCTAAAATACCCTGTGATTCGAGATGCCTCAGATTTAAGGGTAACACTTGGCAAGCAAACAATATATGAAGCAGTATGTCAAGCAGCTCACATGTCTAGTCTATGCGTCCACACCTGCAAGGGTAGTGGTAACTGCAACAACTGGAAGAAGTTGAGGAATTTGGTTTTAAAACCCGCCGCTGTCGTTTGCTGGAAAGTTTGAAAAAAAACCTACACATTATTCAGTAAGGATGGCTTCACAATTTTGTGCCATTATAATTGTGCCATTATACGGGTTCCGGTGAAGGAAAGAGAAGCTAGGGGAATGCATAACCGCTCTGCAACAACTTTTCTCTCCCATCAGAAAGACCGATATTGCCTCTATTCTTCTTGAAGCCATGAGATCCATCAAATTTTTACAGGATCGGGTTCAGGTACTAAATGGCTTTGTGTGGCTTTTTTCTTTGTGGGTAAATTGTGAATATGAAGTTTGGGAGGATGCTACCAAATCTCCCCTTTACCTTTATGCTTTGATGTATGTCCACACCTTGTTCGAAAGCCCCATTTGGCACAGGCAGGGAGAACGCCGGCAGAGGTTGTGGAATTTGGATTTACAGTTGACAAATGCAATTGCTTGAAAGTTTTTAACGCCTTATCAACAAATCCATTTTGTGCATATCTTAAAATCGTTGCAGTCCATGAGACCACATTTCTTTGAGGAATTCTGTCAAACAGTTCACATTCTTTTGTCTATGATTCCACAATTTGCATACATGTCTTTCATAGCATATCAAACCATAATATCCGACAAAAATCCCCTGCCGTTTCACTTGATGGGTGTTCATACCCTGTTCGAAGACTCCCATTTTGGCACAGGCAGGGAGGACGTTGGCAAGGTTGTTCCAAATCTCCCATTTGGGGTTACGCAGGGAGGATGCTAGCAAGGTTGGGAAGCTGGGCATAACACCCGCCAGTCGCATTTGCTTAAAAATTTCTGAAGCCTTTTCAACAAACCCATTTTTAATATATCTTGCAATCATTGCTTTGCATAAGTTGACATCTCTTTGAGGCATTCTGTCAAACTCTTCGCATGCCTATCCCATTTTTGGCACAGGCTGAGAGGATGTTGGCAAAGGTTGTTTACTTTGGCTTTACACCTATCATTTCGATGCAGCTGGAGTATAATTTACATCTTTATTATGTTGTAGCCAAGGTCAGGAAGACGAACGATCTCACTGTGAACATCCATATGCAGGCCATTTGCAATGTGAGGATGGATGGGGAGAAGCTTGGCTGCCGAAACCAGTAAACCCAGAGTACCTCGACAGCGTCCTGCATATACCAACATTCCCCTTCAGTATTTCTTTGCACTGCACACTTGGACTGGGTTTGCCCCTTTCTCTCTACCATGGTACTGGGTCTCACAGATTGTGGTTGCTATATGCTAGTGTAGAAGTAAATGCTCCTAATCTTGTTTTGAAGGCCATTTGAGATCTTTGCACATCATCTTCTGTCAGGCATGTCGCAAATTGTAACCAGTTGGTAGGAAAAGTGAATTTAAAAACGAGTGCTGAAAAAGGCATGCTGCAAAGTGTGTGAGTGAAACAAAAAAAATCAATTACTTTTACGGTTAATTCAGGCAGGTGAAAAGGAGAAATTCTGCAGTCTTGTGGAACAAGTTTCCTTCGACAGCTCCGATCATTGCAATGCTCGTCCTCTGCATGAAATACAATTTACACCCTCAATCTTCACTATACGAGATATCCGATCTTCACTGTACAAGATATCCATGGCCGACAAAATGGTGAAAAACGATGCACGACTGAGATTGATTTAAGCACCTTGCAGGGCCTCTCGGGGCTTCTTAACCATTGATGGGAAAAATGAGCTTCAAAAGCTCATATAGGACACGCCTTCGGCGTAATAACACTATTTCCGACGGAATTTTCCACGGCACCTGATTTGTTTCTTCTGAAAGTCTAGCTAAGGTTGGCTAGAGATTATTCCTTACCATTAGAACACGAATTATCCATGGAAATGAACGGATCAGGGGAAACCTTCCCATACCTAGAAGGTAGGATGCGTATGGATTAACCTCGTACCTACTTATTTTCTCTACTCCCAGTTCATTGAAAAGAATAAGGCGCCATGCTACACCAGGAATGTTATCTAAGTGGATTAAAATTTTGCCAAATCCCAGTTATTTCCACGGTCTGATGCATATTGATAATACAAGGGGTAAAGGGGTAGCGATGATAGGAAGGAAGGTCGACATTTAATGTCGTAGGTCAGTGGGGTCACATGTAATCAGGACTAACACGTGAAATAGGTGACCCTGCACATTCTGCATTGGGAATTCAGCTAGCGAATACAAAAGCAATTGGAGCGATGAAGCGTCACAGGCTTAACATTATGCAGTTGTTCAGGCGATAAAAAGGGAAGGTGGTGCTATAGATAGGTTGTCTCTGGTCAACCATTTAGCATGAAACGTGGGCTGGAAGGAGTGTAAAATTCGAGCTAAACCTGCAATACAGTGTAGATCTGGCTAGAAAAGAAAGGAAAGATTGCAAATAAATAACAGAGAGAGAAACAGAGCAAGAACAGAAAATAAATATTCTATTAACCGAACTGATTACAATGATTTGAGAACTCATACAAATAAGAACCGCAGCAAAGAGATTGCGGTGAAAAGAGGCGGTGAAAACAAACTAATCTGGAGTTCACATCGCATGGCGGTGACAGTAAACTAATATGAAGTTTACTTATTGCATGGAAAATAAACATGACGGTTTGCTTGAGTTAGCTTAAAAAGCTGCCCGTTGATTGTGGATAAACTGGAAACTAACGCTAACACCCCCCCTTAAGTCTAACTAAGGAGACAGAAAAGAGGAAAGAGGGAAAACCCTGTGGGAACAAAAACCCCCCCTCAAAAAATATACACGAAATGTGCATGGCAACTACTGTGTTGCAGTGTTTTTCACCCCAAGAAGATCTCGCAGAATGTGAAACTTCTGCTCAGTGAATGTCTTCGTGAAGATATCGGCAATCTGTTTTGAAGTGGCACAGTATTGCAAGTCAATGACTCCATCATTTATCAATTCACGAATGAAGTGCATGTGGATCTCGATGTGTTTAGTCCGTTGTCGCTGTATGGGATCTTTGCAAAGCTTCAGTATACTTTGATTGTCACACCAAATGACAGTCAGACGATGGAAGAGGATACCAAGTTCAGTTAGGAAGTTTTGCAGCCAAATGGCTTGAATGGTAATGTTGACTGCACCTCTATATTCAGCTTCTGTTGATGATAAAGCAATGGCAGATTGCTTTTTGCTTGACCAACAAATAGGGCCTGATCCCAAACTAAGTACATATCCAGAAGTGGACTTGCGATCAATGTTATCACCACCCCAGTCTAAATCAGTGTAGCCAATGAGATCCAAAATGCAGCCTGCTGAATAATGAATCCCATAGCAAATGGTTCCTTGAACATATCGAAGTATACGCTTGGCAGCCTTCCAATGTAGCTCATGTGGCTCCTGCATGTATCTAGAAACAACCCCCACTGCATATGAGAGATCTGGACGAGAGTGACCGAGATAAAGAAGACTCCCCACAAGCTGACGAAATTGTGTGCAATCAACCAATGGAGTATCTTTGCCATCCTCAAGCTTGACCCCCGATAAGAAAGGTGTGGCTGCTGGCTTGCAATCAGTCATGCGAAATCGAACTAGAAGATCTCTAGCATACTTGGATTGAGAAACGTTGATTCCTGATTCATTCTGGCTGATTTCAAGTCCAAGGTAAAAGTGTAGGAGACCCATGTCTGTCATAGAAAATCTAGCATGCAAAGCAGACTTAATTTCAGCAATGGTTGTGGCTGAACTACCTGTTATTAGTAGATCATCTACATAAAGCACTATGATCAACAGAGAGTCAGATGTTCTCATCATATAAACATTTGGATCAGATTTACATCACATGAAATTTTGAGATAGGAGATAAGAGTCCATTTTAGCATACCAAGCTCTAGGTGCCTGCTTGAGGCCATAGAGTGACTTCTTGAGTTTGCATACTAAAGATGAATTCTATAAATACCCTTGCGGTTGCTCCATGTAGATTTCTTCCTTGAGATCACCGTGAAGAAAAGCATTCTTCACATCCATGTGGTGAACCTCCCACCTTCTTGCTGCTGCAATGGCAAGAGTCATCCGAATAGAGTCCATTTTTGCTACTGGAGCAAAAGTCTCATCATAATCAATGCCATGAACTTGCTGAAAACCTTTGGCAACCAACTGTGCTTTGTATCTACTCACATGTCCATCTGCTGATTTCTTTGTTCTATAGACCCACTTACATCTGACAAGCTTGCGATCAGAAGGAAGCGGAACTAGGTCCCAAGTTTGGTTTGCTATGAGCGAGTTGTACTCCTCCATGGCAACTTCCCAAAGAGGATTCCCTGCAGCTTCTGCATAAGTCTGAGGATCAGATGCTAGAGCCACATAGGCATGCAATGGCATGATGGGTTCTGTAGTTTTGAGTGCATGAGGAGCTTCATATATCTCACTTAAGCTCCTTGTTCTTTGATTTCTCACAGGGGATACTGAATCATCGCCGGAAGCCCAATCGGTATCGAAATTGCATTAACCGATTTCATTCTTATTCACAGTATCAAACAAATGCAAAGATACACATTTTTATAACCACCATAGCGGTGATAAGGGACAGTGAAAGGCGAGCAAACTGCAGCGAGCAGACTGCTGTCGGCTTTAGTTAGCATGCTGCATGAAAAGAAACACTGCTGTTTGCATGCACATCGCATGAGAAGAAACATTGATGTTTGCTTAAGTTAGCTTAAAAGGCTGACCGTTGATTATGGAGAGAAACTAACACTAACACCCCCCCTTAAGCCTAACTAAGGAGACAGAAAAGAGGAAAGAGGGAAAACCCTGTGGGAACAAAACCCCCCCTTAAACCTAACTAAGGAGAAAAAGTCCTAAATAGGCAACTAAGATATGGGTCCTGGCATCAAGGCCATTTTAGGTACCCATTTACATATAAAATTCCCCCACGAATATAAAGAGAATATAATAGAAGAAGATATGAATCCCCCCATAATGAAGCTACCATGCCAATGATGAACGCCTGAAGACAGAATATGATCCACTTCTTGCAAACAACCTTTCTCCCCTTAGGAAGGAAAAGATCCGCTGGTGATTGGAGAAGCCAATCCACTAAGACAGGTGATACTGGAATCCAAATCCAGATGATGTGCGCCTCTGAAAATTGCTCACATGTCCACATCTCTGAAAGCGATGATGGCGATCCAAGATATTGTGAAGACTGATCTGGAGCAATCTGCAAAGGCGAAGAGGATGGTGGGCCAACAACGTTGATTTGGTTGTCAACAAAGAGGAGTGGAATGTCCTCAAAGTAATCCTCCAGATCTGCAATATAGGACTCTACAAACAAGGATGATATGTCTGCAATATACGAATCCCAAGTAGCTATGTTAGGAAGATGTATGATGCCCTGTTGCAAGAAGCTATTGGAAGCTTTCAAAGAAGCAACACAAAACTCAGAATCAGCAACAAATGCAAGGACAGAAGAGTCCTCAAAGAGAAGACATATGTCCTCAATAGTGTCGTCATGATCAAGGACGAGAGACTCTGCAAACAAATGATGAATGTCTGAAAGGATGACATCTCGCTGATCAAGAGGACACGAGTGAACCTGCAAAAGAGAATCTGATGTAGCCTTCGGAGAAGCCAAAATGTCTTTTGAAATAGCAAGTGGAGGAGACTGAATAGCTACCAATATAGGAGGTGTAGATAGAGGAGAAACAAGAAGAGATGTCGCTGTGTCATCAGGACAATCAAGATTCTTCCAATAATTAAGTTCCTCTTCAGTATCATTGTCATACAAGGGATCATCCTCATTATCATGGGAGAGAAGCATGTCTATAGTGGGATTATCTGGGAATGGAGGTTCAGTGGGATCTCCATATATTTCCCATAGAGTGGTCCAAAGAGTGCGAGGGCACTCAATGTGTGACAGAGCCCATGATGTGTGGTCCCCAACACTTAAACCGATTAATCCTAAGACATGATCATTTCTACTTTCCCATACAAATTTCTGCCAACATGCAGTTGGTTCAGGAATAAGTCCAAATAAATGCGGCAATAAATGAATCCATCGACAGTGCTTTAGGATTCCATCACGCCAGGACTTATAGTTTCCTTCTCCCAAACTGATGACAGATGGATGATTTCTAATTCCCATTTTCAGACTAGATATTTACCCCTTTTGAAACTTTATTTCAGTTCATTAACCCCCAAAAATAAATGCAAAAAGCGACTTATGGTCTACATGTAGTGACATGCAAACACATGAATGAAACATGCAAGTTCATGCAAAAGAAATCTGCAAATTTGTCATGCACCTCCCACAAGGTCAGTCGACTTGTGAACAATTCCAAATCGTATCTCCCAATGAGTGAATCGACCTTTTGCAAATTGTGTGCCAAAGTGGCGACCAACAACAATTTTCCACAGCTTCAAATTGATGCTGCTGTTTCACACCTTGCAGATTTTAACACCTCAGCTGTTGATTCTGGCAGATTTGAGCCAAAGAAACTCCGCCTTGCAAAATAGTGTGACTGTTGGGGCGTTGGAAAATGCAGGCCTATGAATGTCCTACGCGGCCTCCCAATTTATTGGCCAAAATCATAGGTCAAATTTGCAAAGAAAAAGACAAACATAGATTCCAAAAAGTCGCCTGGAGAGGTTTCTCGTGACCTGCTAGGTTGAAACTCCACCTCTTCAGAGAGTAAACACAGGTCTGAAAACAATGAATATGTAGGGTACATGCAAATCGCAGCATCAACAGGCAGGAGCAAATATGCTGGTGCGAGGACTGGCACAACTTCAATGAATGACTGGCTTGTCTTATCTACCCCCAAGGCTCTGATACCATGTAAAATTCGAGCTAAACCTGCAATACAGTGTAGATCTGGCTAGAAAAGAAAGGAAAGATTGCAGATAAATAACAGAGAGAGAAACAGAGCAAGAACAGAAAATAAATATTCTATTAACCGAACTGATTACAATGATTTGAGAACTCATACAAATAAGAACCGCAGCAAAGAGATTGCGGTGAAAAAAAAATAATCTGGAGTTCACATCGCATGGCGGTGACAATAAACTAATCTGAAGTTTACTTATTGCATGGAAAATAAACATGACGGTTTGCTTGAGTTAGCTTAAAAAGCTGCCCGTTGATTGTGGATAAACTGGAAACTAACGCTAACAAGGAGCAGCTAACACCTACCAGAGAAAGGATAGCATAAAAAGAGTGTAGGTACGTGCAGATCACAAGGCGATTAGGGAAAAAATCGAGCAGAGTTGGATGCACATCGGAGGACGAATTCCAAGAGAAACCAACATAACATGATAGGCGGGCTTGAAGAGACGGGTCCATTATTTCTTGCACTGTGCAGCAGCTTGGATCACGCTGGCACACATAGACACTTTACTTTCATCTTAATGCTAAAATAGGTTTAGTTTTCAGGTACGAACAAAATGCTTGGCATGCCAATAACCTGGTGTACGGCCTGCTCGCCTATCCAGATAGCGCGGTGGTTAGCTTAGTTTGGCATGTGGAATAGAATGGGCGAACTGTGCTATGACTGCGCCTACGATAAACTCGCAGAAATAAAACTTAATATTGTTACTTGCACCAATGAAATCTTAATATTGTTCAAGAGCATAAATTTTTGATGGGGCATCATTGCATCAAATCAAGGGTGGCTGAAAAGTCAAGACTGGCACGGTTGACAGCTAATCCTGTACATACTGACTTGAAAGGACATCCAACAAATAGGGATCAACTTTGTACTCTACAAGAACACAAAACTCATCATTATACATTTGAGATTAACCATAGTATTAGTCCACCATGCCAGTGATCAGACGCCTGAATTCTATTAAATTTATACTTAACTAAATAACTTAAGAAGAATCACTGATTGTATAATATGATGCGACTTCTTCTCTTAAAAGACTTTAATTACTTGAGCGACTAGTGGCTTAGTAGTGGCCCAAATGGAAAAGGTTGAGAGGAGAGGCGTAGATGGCTATACAGCTTGACGTGAAGATGTAGCAACAAAGGAAGAAGATGGTAGAGAAGGAAGCAATATTGCAACAAATGAAATATTAAATACACTTCTCCTACCAGACCCTTTGTTTGTGGTGCTTATTCTCCCTTCTCCATTCTTTGTTTACGGTTATCTTATTTCTCTTTTTATTCACTTTGCATCACGCAAGTCAGGGATTAACTATATGAATGTATTTACCTATAGCTACTCTGTAATGGGCTACGATTCAACAGTTGCATTTTTTTTATGTAAATAGTTTTGAGTCTACAAATATAAAGCCTGGTTTCAAGCCCTAGCCTTCAAAACAAGTTCAAGATCTATGTATAGAACTAAGTTTGAACTATTAAAACAAAAGTATGAGTCGAGTACAATCTAACTTTAATGCAAAAATTTGGGATCTACTCTTACTGTAGAATAGGCAAGTAGAGTAAAATATTGCATGAGCACAACTCCTTCACTAAAGGAATAAGGAATTATTTTCTTTCGTTATCTTTTTATAGCATGCAAAATTTACAGTTCCCTTCTATGTTAATATGCAAAAATACTCTAAACAGTCAAGAATACTGGTGTTCACGTTATTTGCATCACAAAGGCAAGGCGACAACTTTCTCATTTCAAACTCTACATTCATATATTGAATTATAATATTCGCTTGCATGTAATAATGATTAAAAAACAACCAAGGGAATTAAATAGCAGGTCAATGAGTGTACAGTGAATACTGAAAGTGATATTTAATGGACTTAAGAGTTATTATCATTTGAGAAGCATAAATATTCTCTATGTTTATATTTACGTGTAAGGATATCAACTATCACTTTACCATTTTATAGAGAGCTAATAAAGTACGAATGTATACAACAATCCTCGCATTTTTATTATCTTTATTTTCTAAGTACATTACAAATGCATTTCTGAAACAAACACACAATTTTATCTCAAGGTAGAATATTATATGTCCCTACTATAAAAAGGAAATTTGATCTTAGTTCTAAACCAAATGAATCCATTGAACAGATAAATATATATTATTTTTTTAAAGTATAATTTCTTCGTGGAGCAACAATAAAACTAGACTTTTATAATTAATCATTGGACTATACAACAGTCCTACATAACAAGTTTCTTACATATTCTATAGAACTACAAGCTTTTCAAGAAACATTGTATCTTTGCAAGGTAACAGAATTTAAAACATTTTTCAAAATATCCAATGAGATTAGCTTGAAAATTGGCTTGCCTTCCCACAACTTTACATAGAATAGCAATGGCCGCTCTAGGCTCCAAATTTATACAATCTCCTAGATCCTGCACATGTATGCACACATTTCTCCATAGCCAAGGTAGTGCTCACCTCCCAACCTTTGGTTGGAAAACCAACCACCCCCGAGCCAGGAGGCAATTGAGGGAACTGGGTACAACCAAACCAAGACAAACAACATTCAAATACACATAAAGCATACAAGATAGTTTTTTTTTTACACCCTCCGAAGGGGTCATCACATAAACTTAAGGATTTCATAAAGAATCCAAAATGGGGAATGGAGGGTGGACTACGCACTCCATATGGGGACTCATAAGAATAACAAGTACAAAGTCAATTTCATACCTCCATCCCTTTCACATACATCCTGTTGATGGTGGAAACAACACAACAACATTAAACATAATATCACTATTCCATATCTCCTGAAAGAGAAAGACAACAGATAGTAATCTAATTCCCAAGGTCCTGGTAGTTGGTTCTCAACTATGCTGATGTCGACCAATAGTCAATGTAATTGTAATATGCAAGGGGCCTTTGCTGGAAACGGGGAACAAAACTGCATTAGATCACCTAACCTACGTTTGGGCGGAGGAGAGGGGGGGTGAGCAGGGGGTTAAATAAAGATAAAAAGATAGATCAGAGCTTTAAAATAGAACATGAACAAAACTTCTTAACATCCAGACATGCATATAAAAAATGAGTGTTTCTTTACCTAATCAAAATCACAGCACGATGCAATCCATAGGATAATCTACACCACTGCATACATTCATAGTGCTAATTCACTATCACCACTATTCATTAAATGTTTACTTCAAGAACTTAAAACAAATCATTCACTCATCATCAAAACACAAATCAAATAGATATAACAAAAATTTCATTCACAGATAACCCAATGAGATAGATCTTAAATCTGGTTTCCTCTATTGATTCTCATCAAATAGAAAACATTTAGGCACAACAAATCACTGGCATATGGATTGATTATATATCATTAACCTTATCAAAGTGTTCCAAACTTTAACAACATGTAACTGTATAAAAACTATAAAATGTATCCAAGTTCAACTAAACTTTTCAAAGTATTTTTACTAACAACTATCAAATTCTAAGATATGATCCTATTGCTATCATTAGGTGGTTGATCTTTCTTCAATGAACCAACCTTTACAAAATAGAGCCAAGAGTTACATATAGACATTGTCATGCATAAATTCCTCTCAATCAAAACTCAGATCCATAAATCAAGGAACCGGAACTGAAAGAAGGACTGGACTGCTAATCTTTAGTTGCAAGGCTAGATTACTTCGTTGCACAAAATTCTGACGCCCAAGAAAGCAGGCGAAATTGAAAGATAGAACTGGAGTTGAGCTCATGTCAAAACTCTCCAAAGGGGAGAGAAGAAGACGTTATGTTAAGTGAAGAACGTACTCTATTGCCCACTTATCCCTATGTTGCATGCTCAAGGATGTACTCATCATAATTAGAGAACAGTTGTTGAAGGGTATTTGAATCAGGCCCATCCAACCAATCATCCTTGAATGTAGTCCTCTTTAATTGTATTGAAACCAATTTCTGCACCTTCTTCAATTTGATCACTTCTCCTCTAGCAGCCTTTGCTTCTTCCCTAATGTCCATAAATCTATCCAATAACAACCCCTCTCCATCATCTCCTTTTTGCATCACCTCTTCAAACCTACTCCTCCACTTCTCCCTTATCTTATCCAAAGAAAGACCCTCCATAATCAAGGTATCTAGATTGACCAAAATAGTCACAATTCCCTCTAATTCATCAATCTGTTGATTCAAATCTTTACTCACCTCTTGGATTTCATTTTTATGCTCATGAACAGACTTGGATTTGTATCATATTATCCTCATAGTCTTCTCAATAAAATATGCATTATCATCCTCAAGAATCGACTGCTCAAGCAGAGTTGACTGGGGTACCTTGCTAACGTCCTTAGGCTTCTTAATATATTCCTTATACTCTTCATCCTGCTTATCTAAACCTTCAACATGCTAGTTCAAATCCCCTACCAATTAAAGTGTTGTTTCATGAACCTTGAAGCTATCAATTAACACTTCATCAACCTCTTGAATGAGCTTATCAATCCATCTTTCCAGCATTCCCACTTTACTCTTCATATGCACCAAGTCATCAGCCTCCTTTGTTAATAATACTGGGGATTCAGGACCAACAACTTGTTGAGAAATGGGAGTTGAGACATCCTTCAAAAACATATGCAACTGATTCAATTGAGCCTTAAGCTCATCTTTCCTTTGTTTGTATTTGATCATCCTGGACTTGGTAGAGGAAGCTACAATGTCAATCAAGTTCATTTGTTGATTTCTTGTAGGTCTTCTGAAGTTCACAGTACCCAGTTGATAATCAGTCATTTGCATATCCTCTCGGTTCTTATCCACCATTGGTATTGCACATTCAACAATAATCTCTCCTGTGTCTGTAAGTTTGGTAGAGTGAAGAACCCTAGCCTTCCTTTTGGGTCTCTCTTTCTCAATTTCCTTCATCATCTCATCCCCATTAAGAGGCTGAGGCTGAACTATTTGCTTCTTTTCCAAGTCAAGCTTTAATCATCTAGAAGTTGTAGGAGTAGTGGCTACTTGTGCCGAAGAAGCCGCGGTGGTAGAGGATAGAGGTTGCAATATTGTATTCCCAGGTTGAGTCAACTTCTTGTACATTTTGCTGCCCTCTTTGTGCCTCTTCTTGTGCCAGTTTTTCTGCCTCTTCCTTATCTTCTTGCTCTTTCACTTTTTGGGATTCTAACTCCTGCTGCAAACGTTCTTCTTCCAACTTTCTTTCCTCTAACATTTGGTCCCTTTGTTTCTTCAACTCCTCCACATAATCTCATGCTTCATTGGACGACTTCTCATATTCAGTAAGCTCTACAGCCTCCTTCTCTCTCTCCAAGTGTTCTTGTTCTTCCTTCTTCCTATGAGCCTCCTCCATAGCCTTAAACTTGGCTTCTAGGGCTTCTTTCTCTCTTCTAGGCTTGGCCTTTTCCTCCTCAAGATCATGGATCCTTTGATGCAAAGCCAATTTATCTCTTTGCTCTTTCATCCTAAGCTCCTACTCTTTTTGTTGTCCTCGCTTAGCCAATTCATCAATCTTAGCTTGAACTTCCAATTCCTTATGTTTAGCATCCAATTGTGCCTTGGCAGCATCCTCCTATTGTTTACCCAATGCCTCAGCTTGTGCCTTGGCATCCGCTTCCCTTTTAGCATCCTCAAAGAGTTTCCATTGATCCTCCTCTGTTAGTGCATGCTTAGTCCCTGCATCATATGTTACATCAAGGGAAGCAATCACATGAGC
>VDFB02054720.1:0-18139 GCA_007258455.2 Sequoia sempervirens
TAATTCTCCCCATTTAGTAAAAGTTGTTGTAGGAGGAATGTGTATAGTAACCATAGATTGCCTCTTATCTGGTGTAGGTAAACCGTATGACTTAGGAGGAATCAAATGGCTAACACAATAAGATGTCTTCATGTAATATTCTCAACCCTTATCTTGGATCTCAACCCTAGGAGTGGTAGGAAATGAAGGTGAAATAGATGTTTGAGTGAGTGTGGATGGATCGACATAGTGAGATGAATTGGACGATGAAGCCTCTTGGTTTACCGAAACTTGGAGTTGGGGTATCTCTTTTAGATTGGTGCAATATTGGAATGGATCTGGGTCACCATCGATAGTTATTTCAGTGCCATTGTAAGGGAATTTGAGACATTGATGATATGTGGAAGGGACTGCTTTCATGGCATGAATCCATGGTCTGCCTAGCAGAAGGTTGTATGGAAGGGTGAGATCCAAGACCTGGAATTTTGTCTCCATTACTGCAGGACCAATTCTGATAGGAAGTGTTACCACCCTCTTTGATTTCCGTTCCTCATCATCATAAGATTTAATGACGATACTTTTGGTTGTGTCTACGCATGCTTCTGAGAAACCTAATGCCTTAATCAGTTTTAAAGTGCACAGATTTAACCCTGCTCCTCCCTCTACCAAAACTCGTCTAACTTTGGTATCATCCACAAGGACTTCAAGATGTAAAGGGTTGTTATGGTTTTTCTTTTCAATTGTGTAGTCTTGTTCAGAAAACATGGCATGATGATTATTGGTCAAAGAGCCTGCCATTTCTTGGAAACGATTGACATCAATATCATTTGGGACAGTGGTGTTTTGTAAAGCTTTATCTAAAATGGATCGATGCTCAGGGGAGATACGCAACAGTTCCAAGATTGAAATTTGGGCTGGGGTCTTCTCCAACTGGTCAAGTAGGTTATATTGTGACTTGGAAGGCTGTGGTGTTTGTTGCGATGGAGGACCTTGGATAGTGATATTAGGATGACAAGTGTTGACCGCACACTCAGGATTTGTATTGATAGTAATGGCATTGATATTCTCATCGGCAGTGCAAAGTTGATTAATGGTTTTGCCACTATTATAATCATGCTTGATATTTGCATAGTTGGCTGACATATTGGTCTTGGTACTCGAACTGGGGACATTTCCTTTCCCATGGTCATGAAGTGGATCAAAAAATACTTGATGATATGTATTTGATGACTTTTGTTTCTGTCCACTAACTTCAATTATTCTCTTTTCGACAAGATCCTGTATGATATTTTTCAGTTGGCGACAATTTTGTAGGTTATGTCCCTTAGTTCTATGATAATCAAAAAAGGCATTGTCTTGGATCTTGAAGCTGTATAAGATTATGTTGTAACAGTTGTTTGAATATGGACTCAACGGGTTCCCCTAAGGGAGTGAACTCACGTTTTTGAAACCTCCTTTGTTGCGGATGTTGAGTATTTTGGACCGTGTTGGAAGGTTGATTGACATCATTAAGCGTGTTGGTTGAAGAGTTAGGTCCTTGTAATGTGATGATTGGTCCTGCTTGTACAGTTTTAGCATCAACTACACCATCATTGGTGACATTTTTGTTCTGAGACCTAAATTTGTTTATGTCATTGGGGGCATTTGGCACTATCAGATTTCTATTGGATGTCGATGTCTTAAGTTCTCCTTTTTCAATGAGATCCTTTTCTATTATAACCCATTTTTCCACTAGTTCCGAAAAGGATGTACAACAATGTACCCTTAAGTTACTCCTTAGTTTTGCATGAAGGTTTTCCTGGAACATAGTGACTTTTTGTTTTTCAGGTATCTTGACAGGACACCTACTGGCTATAGTCCTCCATCTCTGGAAGAAAGCGATGAAAGTTTCGCCTTCGTCTTGTGTTGTGTGACACAAGGTTGCTATATTTATCTCGTGGTCTATGTTGAAGGAGAATTGCTCAACAAATTTCTCAGCGAGTTCACCCCAAGATTTGATGCCATAGTCTAGACCTAAAAACCACTCTAGTGTAATTCCTACAAGACTTCTTGGAAATAGTCTCATAAGATATGTGGGGTCATAAGCGACATCTATGCACATGGTAGAAAATTCCCTTATATGTTCTATCGGATTTCGTTTGCCATTGTACTTAGGGAGATTCAGTATGACATACTTGTGAGGGAAAAGTGCCATGTGCAATGATCTATCAAAGGGAAATGGGCATATGTCCTTTGTTAAAAAGGATTTCTTAGTTGACACCACCATGTTATCAATTTGTGTTTGTATGGCATGCATTTGTGTTTGCAAGATGTCAACCTAGGTTAATGATGTGCTAGGTGGATTATGCAGATCTATGTATGTATTCTGAAATCCAAGGTCCCATGATGGGTTTCGATTGAATGTTGGTATTTGATGTGGATTTGGATTCACAATGTTGGTGAGTGTGTTTTGGTTTGGAATCTGCGTGAATTGGTTTTGACTTGGAATCTGTGTGAATGGATTCTAACTACCACTTTGGGAGAATGGATTCTGATTCAGAATCTGTGTGAATTGGTTTTGACTTGGAATCTGTGTGAATGGATTCTGACTACCACTCTGGGAGAATGGATTCTGATTTAGAATCTATGTGAATTGGTTTTGACTTGGAATTTGTGTGAATGGATTCTGACTACCAATCTAAGAGAATGGATTCTGACTGCCAATCTGGGAGAATGGATTCTGATTGCCATATTGGAATGAGGGGATTCCTCTTGTTTGTGTAGTCTTCGGTATAGTACTAGTGACATGAACAGTAGGTATGGCTGTTGACTATGGTATGTTATTGGTGACATGAACACTAGGTATGGTTGTTGACTGTGGTATGGTACTCATGACACTAACATTTGGTGTAGAAGCTGACGTTTTAGATCTTTTATTCCCAACAAGAGGACCGAAGGGAGTGGACGATGATGCCCCTACAGTGAAATTAAATCCCAATGTCATGTCAAACGTACCAAATGGAGATGTATGGAATGTCGTACTCTGTGTAGGTATGCCAAATGGTATGGTTGTATTTACCTGAGGTATAGTAGTATTGGCAGTCATTGTATTTGTCCCTTGTGTAGGTTGAGCTTGTAAGGTGCTAATATTGAATTTTGTAGGTAAGATAGCGCCTTCAGCTATCAATTTGGCTAAGTATCATTGATGATCATTTGCTAGGTACTCATCTACAAAAGAGGCAAACTTAGGGTCCTGTGCAACAGCCTCTATGGCTTCTGTTGTAATGTGTCCTTGAGTGTTTCTAGTGGTGAATTTGTCTAATAAAGTCTTATGAGGTCTTATGGAGAATGGATTGATGAATTCGTTTGGGTTCGACATCTTTTCTCTCTCTCTTCTCTTAGATCTAGTTTCAACCATGTAAGATAAGCTCAATATGCAAGGAATGCAAAACTACGTCTATGGACAGTATGACTCTAGTCTATGTTTTTGGGATTTTCTGAATGCAAAATAGGGAATGTTCTAAGATGACGCTAGTCTAAAATGACAATATCTAAAGATGCAAAGTCTAAGCAAGCTTTTAAGGTAATCAATTTTGTAAACCTGAGACGGGGGTACCAACTACCCAAAGTCTAACCAAGGTGTCAATTTAGTTATGTCAAGGAACCAATGTAGGACTAGGATCAAAGATAAGTTGAGTTTCCTAACTAGATTGATGAGCTAGGAGGACTCTCTGTAGGACAAAGGATATGATGATAGGACTAGGTTCAATGATAGATTTCGTTGACGCTATGATTTTTCTAGAGTGTAGATGGTGGACCTATCCTAAAGTTTGCAAAAGTGACCTTCCTAGAAGTTTAATCTCAAGGCAATATGTACTCAAAGATGAAAGTAAAACTCTAAATTGGGATGACTATAGTAATGGCTAAATGATACCTAAAGGATGCAAAATTGAGCAAATCGTTTCAGGTTTATGTTCAAGGACTAGTATGACAAGACAGATCAAAGACTGGTATTGACTGTGTCGACTGGACAGTGACTGTGAATTCTGGTTTTCTAATAATCAGGAAAATGCGTCACAAAAATTAGCAGATGCGGTGATGTTTCACAATTGCGGTTTTCTAGCAATCAGTTGCATGTTTCTGGTAAAGTTCAATGTCTATGTCGGATAGATGCGACTCGTAATGGAAATTGCGACTCATATTGTAACATATGCAGTTTTCCTAAACTCTGTGCACTGGTAAAAGTTCTACGAAAGTGGCAAATGCGTTGTTCCATATTGTAGTTGCGGCTCACCTTGTCAGATGCGTCACAGAATATCACAAGTGCGGTTTCCCAAAACAAATGTGGTTTTCGACAGAGCAAATGCGAGCTAATCTGGCAGATGCAACTCTAGGCTAAATAGATGCGACGATAGAACAATTGCGACTCTCTGGTGAACAGTTGCGACTCTGTTGTGTTTTCAATGAATAGAGATATAAAACTGACGCTATTTTTATGTGATCAAGTTCTAGCAAACAAAAACAATCATAAGACAAATTGTTTTCAGTTTCATTCTGGACTTAAAGAACGTTTAATTTGACAACAGACAAGCACATCCTAGGCTATGAAGGATAGTACTTATTGAGTTCTCACTTGGGTTTCCCTAGTTATGCTTATTCAAGGCGGATGATTAGTAGCTTGACCCCTCTGGCTCCCCTCCACAACTCATTAATGTCATTCGGGGCAGCCAAGCTACAATAACCATGAACATCCCATGGCATACTTTCATCTCTACACATGAACTATAAGAATATGAGACGGCTTCACAGGTCCAACCTGCTGCACCAGTAAATAGAAGGATTTTGGACACTACAAACAAAGGTGTTTAATTAGGGCATTCCATTCGTAGGGCATGATCCATGCGGCGAGAGTCCCCTTTCGAACCCATCTCGTCAAAACCATACGCGTGATTCTTGGGCTTTCCCCAAGAATCCACTTTTATATACCGGTTGGAAGTCCCTCGGGTTTAGGGTGCTACCGGTTTGAGTCGTCCTGGGGTGAGTACTTTTTCCCACTAGAACAGGCCCAAGTTCTAGAGTTAGTAATTGTTTCTCTTACACCCAGGATCGCACAGATGCGCAAGGGGAGAGGATACTTCGATGTACCAAATCGTGAGGGTAATTACACAATTGTGCTTTTGCACCAAACACAGTAGACACTTGTTAATTTTAATCCAAATGAAATATTTTCTACACTACTAAACAATCTATTTCAAAAATTTAACTAGGGTCTTCGACATGCATTCTGCAAAAAGATTCATTAGTAGTTTGATATTGGTCTTTGACTATCGATTTGCAAAAAATTCGTTAACTCCTCAAGACACACGCTAAAAATAGAAGACTAGCAAAAATAAAAACACGAAAGGAAACTATAAATTGAAAGTCTAAACCTAAAAATATACCAGTCGGATGTGTCGTTTTCTCTGTGAAATGCGTCGCGGTATTTTACCAGTCAGTTGCGGTTCAAAAAATGATAGATGTGTGATTATTTTTCAGATGCGTCGTTTCTGATCTCAAATGCGGTCAAGAAAGTCAATTGTGTTGTTTCGTCAAGTTGATGCGTCTCCGAATGTCAATTGCGATGTTTCGTCAAGCAAATGCGTCGTTCTGTACAAAAACCTGCAAAATCAATTAAAAGTTTACGAATACGCGAAGATGGTGTCTTCACATCGGGTTCACCAAATGTAGCTCAGAGAAAAACACATGAGAGAGTTAAACAATTCAAATCTAATCTATTCAAACTATACTAACGAATCCTCAAAGCTTAGATAATCAAGCACAAAAGAAAGCTAAGAACAACATGCATAAAAGAAACTATTTTACCAAACATGCGATCAATTCCATTGAATAACCTCCATTACTCTTCTCCATTTCGTCCGTGTAGTGTACTTGCCCTCAGATTTTCAAAGTTTGTGCAAGCATGGCCTAAGTGTTGTGATTAAGACAAAACATCGAATATTCAAGATAATTGATCTAAAAGTCATACAATTTCGAGAGAGATTGGAATGATGAAGGACAAATCAATTTATAGAAAATTGATCATTCGAATGACATGGCCAAGATCGAAAGATCGATAGACGGTTGAGATCGACAGATTAGACATGCATTATGATAACTATTAGTAGCGACATGAGTGATAAAAACTAGAAATAGAAATAAAGATTAAATAAATGATTTAATCTTTGAGTTAGGTATTCGAAAACAGAATAATAGTCTTTGCATGACAAAGACAAAGATGGATTAAAGCAACTCTCTGTTTGGACGCACGCACAAGATTCAATTAATTAAATAGAAATATTTAATTAATATGCATGTACACACAATTGAGTTAGAAATAGATGACTGAATGATATGACAAATAGCTTACTCGAGAAAGCAACTCAGACATTAAATCAAGAATTTCTTTAATTTGATAAGAAGGATAATTGTCTGAATTAAATGGATCTTTGAGTCGAGTAAGAGTGAATACTTAGATAATTTGCACAATAATCTAAATATAGAGGAATGCATTAAAATAGGATTTATGAATTAAATAATTCATTTAATTCAATATTTGATATTTGAAAAATAATTAAATAAATAAGATTTCTTTAATTAAGTGACGAAGGGATTTAAATGAATAATTAAATAGATAAATGATTTATTTAATTATAGTTGACATATGATAAAAGGGGGGGATTAAATAAGAATTTCTTTAATTTGATAAGAAGGATAAGGTTAATTAGTAACATAATTAAATACAAAGCATTTATTTAATTAATCAGATAGAATAAGGAAAAGTGTGAATTAATTAAACAATGAAGATTATTTAATTAATAGAAGAAATGAAGACATTAGAGAATAATTAAATAATTGACATTATTTAATCATAACCATGAAGAATACGAATTATGAAGAATCTTGAAGTCGCAGGCTTAGACCAGATTTTGGTGTCTACACTTTTTTCTCATTATCATGCCAAAAATAGCTAGCACAAACCAAACAAAAGCAAAACACTTCATCCCGAAAGCCTAGAAGAAACAATCATGAGATAAAACATTTACAAACAAAACTTTTGATAAGCTTCATCACATGAAAGCTAAACTGAGACACTACACAAACACTACAAACACTTTCTCCAAGATGCATGAACAAAAACCAAAATGCAGATAAGTGCAAAGCATTTTCTAGACCAATCCTACCAAGCAACCAAACTGCCAACACACTGCAATTACCAGATACCTCCTCAGAAACACTGGTGACTTGAAATGATAAGAGTGCAACGTCCACAGATCAAAAACACTGAATACCAAACCACAAGACCATATCTTCAAAAGCGAAGGAATGCATAGCATTCTCCCAATCAGTCTTCAAAGTAACTTCCTTCAATAGAAACCTTTACCAATATTTAAAGACTAGAACTTCCTTGTAGCAACACATACTTCCTCAAGAACAATGGGATAAGGTATACAACATATCCCCAACATCAACATTACTTCTAATACTCATCTTAATACTTGTAATCCTCATCTTAATATATCATCATGATACCATCTCTGTTGACAACAAACATACGCAATACTACTTTAATTGATATCAAACAAGGCATAACATCCAACCATGAACATCAACAACATCACTATTAGCACATCTTCATAGTATACCATCAACATACAAATGTAAGCGTTAATTTCAACCTTAGGTAACATATGTGCAACAAGCGGAATCGAGAATCTCAAATCCGACATCAGAGGACTGCGAAAACAAATCCAAAATATTCCTACAAGGACATAGACACCCTTGGGTAGCTCTATCCTATTTTGATTGACTTCAAATTTATAGGATAGGTGCATAGAGTTATGCCTTTCTCAGATCTGCTTGCGAAATTTCTATTACAATGTCTCATTTATTTGAATATTGCATTTTCATATTAGGGCATATAGTTTAATTAGGTTAATCAAGGCAAATCAATTCCAACCAATTTTCAAGACCCACAAAGATGCAAATCTAGGTCTGATTGACTCACCTACAAGGTTGAAAATCAATATAAGCACCTTGTTAATTTGCATCCTAATGTTCTTTTGAAAAGAGAAATTGATCCTAGTGTTCTATTGCATTTAGGCTTAGGATCCATTTTTCATCAAATCAATATTTACACACTCTTCATTTTATATTGATAGGCATACTATTGTGTTCAATGTTTCACTTGTGGAAGCTTATCAAATTCGAGCTCTTTGGTCTTGGCATTCTCTAATAGATTTAAATGTAGAGTTAAAGGATGGAAAAATTGAATATACATAGTCCGAAGGAGGATATGATAGAAAATTTGAGAGGACAACAAGAGCCACACATATTGATGAAAAAAAATGTTGTATACAAAGCAAGTGTACTTGAAAAATAAGTCATCACTAATGAAGAGAATTATTGAAACTTACAATAGATCAAAATGAATAAATTCAAATGGATTTTTTTTAGATCTATATGTAAGTCTAGAGGTAAATGCTTTGAAGTAATTATTAATAGTGGTAACATTGATAATTTAGTTTCAAGTGAGATGGTAGAAAAGTTGAAAGTGAAAAGGATAAAAAATTCAAATCATTAAAGAGTATCTTGGTTGCAAGAACATCATATGATCTTGGTTAATAAATAATATCTTGTTAACTTTAAAATTGGAGTTTATAAAGGGGAAATATGTGATATCATACTTATAGATGTTTGTCATATTTTGTTGATCGACAAGCTAAGTATGATGGTAGAGAAAATACTTAAGGTTTACAAAGGATGAAATGGAACATGTATTTTGGCCCTTGAAAAATGAAGGTGAAACAATATGGCATTGTAAGAGTCGTGTTGATAAATGATAAATAATTTTTTAAGGATATTAAGGAGAGTTTGTTTTGTTGTTTTTGATAATATAAGCAACATTTATAGGGTGTTGTACCCTTTACATGAAAATCTCGTAGGGCCAAAAAGGAGCCAAGTTCATCAAAGCATAAAAAAAAACTAAGCAAAAACAACGAAAAGAAGACACAAACACAACATAGAAACAACGAAAACCCAACACAATACAGACCTCACCACTAACTGTCTACACTTTCCCATTTCTAGATGAGAAGGTTTAAAACATCATCCCCAATCCAGTTGTGACCTTTATCCGTAGTGTTCTTGTCCGCTTCCTCCTTGATGACGTCCAAAAGAGTGACGATCGACCTGTGAATCATTTTGATGGTGAACCGAGCTAGACTATTGAATTTACGTTCCAGTTTAATAACCCGCTCCTGTAGCATGCCAAGGTCCCCATCCTTACCTTTCCATCTTTGGGTCTCCTCTTTTGTGCCAACTCTGAAATCCAAGGAGTGGGTGGATTCATCCTTAAGCATTTGGTTCATGTCAAAGAAATTACTAGGGCCCTCCACGAAACCTTCTTCCATCTCCTCACCAGTGTCTTTTTTGCCTTCAGTTTTGTTGCCAGTCTACTCCAAATCACTAGAAATATTATCCACAGTAGCCCCTTTTTTGTTCTTCGCCAGTCTATGGGACCTCCTCACACTAGTATGTTTCGTCCCCACCTCAAAGCTCGCAGCCACCTCACGCTAGTGTGGGACCTCCTCACACTAGTTTTGTTGTTATTCCTAAGTATATGTAGAGGTAAATATATTACCATATTTAGAGATAAGTTGGTTGTTGGTAAAATATAATGACATTCTTTCAAATAAACTACCAAAAAAGGTTACCACTTGTTTGAAATACAAGTCATCATATGGATCTAATTTTAAGAGAAAATTTACTAAATAAATTAGCTCATTTATTAACACTAATTGAAAATAAGGAGTTAAATTGACAAATTGAAAAATTATTAAAGAAGTAATTAATTAGTGAAAGTTTATGTCATTGTGTTGTACTAACCATACTAACACCTAAGAAAGGAGGAGAATGTAGCATGCATATACACTTTAAAAACTTAATAAGATTACTATCAAATATAAATTTTCATTGCCAAGGATGGATGAACTTATTGATTAATGAATCAACATATTACAAGGTCAATATAAAGAATGGGTTTCATCAAATCAAAGAGGAAAATTGAGTTAAAAGCTACTTTGAAAACAAAGGAAGGTTTGTACAAGTATTTGGTTGTCATTTTGATTGACTAATGCTCCTCATTTTTTCACGAGATTAATGAATAAAATCTGTCTTATTTGTCACATGAGGTGCTGGATTTTTATCATACCATAGGTTTGATTGTTTTGGTTTTTGGAATACATTTATGATCCATTTGGTTCTCTATAAATTGGATGCCTTAGGTAACTCTTTTATGAGATTTTCACATCTTGAACACTATTACACTACTAAAATGTTGTTAAATTGAAAGGTGAAAAATTGATGTATTGAAGTAGCTCTTCTATTAGATTAATACACAGGAATTCTTTTATGAGATTTTCACATGTTGAACACTATTACACTACTAAAATGTTGTTAAATTGAAAGGTGAAAAATTGATGTATTGAAGTAGCCCTTCTATTAGATTAATACACATTTGTTCTCATGGTGAAGTATTTTCTCAGAAGAGTTTCTTTAGTTCATCCAATGTTATGTGCTTGTTTATATGTGTTTGTTGATTTTAATTTGTTGTTTTGAGTTCCCACATACTTCTCCAAATTTGTTTTATATTTATAATGATACATAACATAATCTAAATCAAATTTAACCAATTTCATACTATCACTACATTTGTTCACCTGTTTGATCAACAATTTCCAAAGGTTAACCTAAGAGAGCGTCCTCTTGAGACACAATGATAACCCTTCAAAGATATTTTTAAAAGTCAAACAGTAGTCATTAAATAGTAGAGAAAATGAAGTTCAACTAAGCAATTGTAAAGAATAAGTAAAAATTATGTAGGGTCAAATTCAAATGCAAAAGCCAAATCCATGATCACAAACCTAACGCAAATTACTAGACTCAATCCCAACCATAGTAAAAATTTAACATAGAAAATGAGCATTTCACTAGTAAAGAGATTTAACATAGAATATGAGCATTTCACTAGTAAAGAGATGGCATTTTCAATATTGGAATAGCCAAGGTCCAAAAATTTAATCTAATAGCAATTCATTATTCAAATATAGAGCTAAGTACCCCTACCCATAAGTACCCCTACCCATTGCGTTTAATATCAAATATACTAGTCCACAAGTTGTCCCCTACTACATTTAGGTGAATATTAACATAGAATATGAGCATTTCACTAGTAAAGAGATGACATTTTCAATATTGGAATAGCCAAGGTCCAAAAATTTAATCTAATAGCAATTCATTATTCAAATATAGAGCTAAGTGCCCCTACCCATTGCATTTAATATCAAATATACTAGTCCACAAATTGTCCCCTATTGTATTCAGGGGAATTTTTTTAATATTTGATGCAATTATTGAGTTAAATACCCCTACTTGTTGCATTTTTTTTCATAACCTAGAATTTAATATCATAGCCCACAAATCATCACCAATTTTCTTGGTTATTTTTTAAAAATATTTGAAGACAGTTTACAAATATAGTTCTAACGAGCACTTGAGTTCAAGTGAGACCAATACATTAGCTTCATTACAAACAATACCATTATTTAGCTGTTTATGAGCATTAACATTAGATGATATTAGCTCGAGGGTAACAATGGAAAGACTAAGAGTCACTACTTAAAATTCCACATTACATGTTGTTGTTGGAGATATAAACTTGGGTCTTCACAATTAGAAGACAATGATTTACCAATTGAGCTCAATCTCTTGAACAATGTAAGTCTATATGTAACATGATGTTATTTTAAAATTTAAAATAGTATTGTCAAATTTATTTCCAGGGATTTCTGTGAGCACACATTCCATTAGAATCCCACCCCTTGCTGTCATTGTAGTTAGGCCTCTAGTTAGGCCTCTAGTTAGGCCTCTTGCAGGGACAAAGGGGGATGATCCTAGGATCGATTTTTTAACGATCCACAATGGTATTATAGTCTATACTATACAGGCTAATGTGTCCTTCCATGCGAAAGCCCCATCGGTCAACATAAGTATTTGTTAGAACTTAAAATATGGGTAGTTGGTTATAATCCCACTACCAGTCTTTGAGCTGCAGGCAGGTGATGAAGCTAATATATCTTGGAACTTTAGCATCAGATAAGTATCTGAAGTTGTTACATTGTTTGTTCTATACGTACACCAGCTTCAAGCAGCTGCAGTTGTTGGAGATTTGCCAGACAGAGGATCCTCCATTTTGCCTTGCATTTCAGAAGCATCCTCCTCCTCTTCTGAATTCCATAGAAAGCTGGCATAAGATGCGAGAACATAGCTGTGCACACATGCACCCAAATTAGTTCTGTGGCACTTGATAAGTCCAGTGTACCATAATTTCATAAAGGAAATTCCATAATTTCAATTATTCATACCCAAGAACAGAGTCTTCTAACTTATGCTAACCTAAAACTTCAATAGCTACCACTCTTCAAGGGCATGTAAAAGCTATGAGAATGCAACATCACATTAACAATTTGAAGAAAACTGTTAATAAATTTACTCTGAGAACATGCAGAAGCCCCTGGATGGAACAGTTGTTTTAGTAAGTAAAATTTTAGCTCCCCAGAGTTTTATTCGAAATAAAGAATATGGATTGATCCAAATCAATTTGGCACTACTGCCCCATGTATTAACAACCAGAGTGGTTCAAATTATTTGATTGTTGTTAGCTGTTTTTATGCTGACGTTTTGATGTAACAGGGTTTTAGGAGCCCACTAAAACCTATTTATCCTTCAATAAAAACAACCATAGTAGTTGAAATTATATGTAGCTCTTAACTCCTGTACATGAATGCAATTAAAAAAGTACGATGCACTACTCATTATCTGAGAACTGATTACATGACATACAGGTCTCGATGGATCCATTTTGCAAATGAATTCTTGTGGATTAATTGAATCGCCCTTAGTGGGATTGTGTCTAACAAAGCAGGAGGGTAACAAATTACACTACTTTTCTAACAAGAAGATTAGAGCTTAAAAGCTAAAAAGCGTTCACGAAAACACACTAACTGGAATCCTTGATTGCAAATATCTGTAATCTAAGTTATCAGTAGTGGGCATGTTGGAAGAAAATGGATTCATCTTCTACACATCTTACACATCTATGACACCATGTGATAGTTGAAATGTTGATTAAGAAAAGGGTTTTATTCCTAATTCACTCATCTTCCATTTAACATACTATGTTGAATTAATTTTCTAAATTTCAAGTCCTAACCTGTCTAGATTCTCAACACAAGAGATCATTAAAAGGGGACCAATAACATGCTCAACAGAGTAGCTGTTAGGCAGGGTGGGTCAGGGTTCAAGTCCTAGCTTGTCCAATTCTCCAGTACAATGGAATCAAAACAGTGAAAGAAAGGGTTACTCACCAATCGTCAGGGTTAGCCTTCACAGCTTGATCAAAGTAAGCCTCAGCACGAGGCACATCCTTGCAAGTTTCCCAAATGAGCTTGGCATAAAGAGAAAGCACCTCTCCATCACCAGGGCTGGCAAGTATAGCTCTCTCATAGTACTCTTCTGCCCTAACAAGGTCACCTCGGACCTGAAAACAACTTTAATCTCAATTTAAAAAAAAAAAACTCTCATTCCTACAAATTTGGGTTCGAAAATCACTTTGCAAACCATCCACATACCTCATGTAAGAACTTGGCATAGTTCGTGAGCAAAAGTGGGTTGCCCGGATTGGCCTCCAGCATTTTCTGATAGTAAACATCTGTGCTGTTCGAATCACCACCACCACCACCACCACTACCACCTCCACCGCCGCCAGCGCCAGGGCCACCACGTTTATGAACACCGCCACCCACGCCAAATTCAAAACCCTCTGAATTACCCACCAATGGCGTTCTTACACTGGACTTTTCTCCTACTAGGGATCTAAAACCCTCTTCCTTCTTCCTCCCATTGATGATAGATTTTCGATCTTCGACAACAATTGCATCAGATTTCTTACAAGCCCTAGTCAAATCCTTCTTGCGATTCTCCACTCCTAAATTCCGGCTCCCCTGACAAAAAATACTAGTACTGGACGTTGTCCGTACTGGTTTACAGAGAACCGGACCTGCATCAGGCTCTGGCAGAACAGGTTTAGCCGGGCGCAGGCTAAGACTAGAAGAGCTTCGCAGCAACATTTCTTCAGAGAAAAAAAAAACCTACAATTTTCAGTTAAAATTAGAACTAAGTCGACCAAAATCTACAAATTTCAGTTAGAATTCCACAACTATGTTAAACAAAATCTCATTAGAGGATTCGCTTCAGAGAGCTATGCTCTAAGAGCCTCCTGCTACGCCTTCACTCGGGTGCCCCTTTTCTAGACTTTCCACCAAGTAAACAACAAATTCACCGCCACCCAATTACGCCACGTAATTGTCCATTTTACCGGGACATGGCAGATATTTTAGGAGAGAGAATGAACACCCACAACGTGTCATTTTTTTATTTCACTGTGATGAATACTCACAGGAGAAGGATCAGATCTTTTGACCCACGCTGGCTTGCAGGTAACAATCCACCCACGCCTAACCTAGGGCTAGATGTGCACACATTTCCACACGGCGGTCCAGATCAGAAGCTTCCAAGAGCACAGGCGGTCCCGGTCATCCTAACAATCCTCATTAGTTCCAGCGTGCTCCACTTGCCTTGTCTTGTCTGCTAGATATTTCATTGGCCTGGACTCCCGTCCAGTTGATCCGGACAGCGTAGGGGAGTTGCAGTTTTTTCGGATTCAATCGTGATGTCAATTGAAGATGACGTCCAACGTCCGTAAGAAATGGCATTGTCTAATTAATTATATACATGTATCACAGCTGGCCTCCCGTCCCATAGCAGGGATTGTTTAGTTTGAACGGGCATTTTTGAGATAAGGATGGGGAGATTTTTATGGATTTGGATTTGAAGCTCCCTTTGGACCATCTGGAATAAAGCTCAATCGAGAGTAGATAGAGAAGATGGTACTAGAATTTACCAGAAATAAAGAAGTGAAAACGAAGTGTAGCACCCAAGTTGAAGGATTGTCTAGTACCAGAAATGGCATCTAGTGCTACATTATTGATCACGGATACAACGTTCCAAGTACGTACAAACCATGGTCCCTCTCTCCTTGCTTTTCACACACTACTTATCCCTAACTTGCCCTTTTAGATATGGTATATAATTGTAAAGAATTGACTATTTTTATATTTATTGTAGAAGATTTCAGTGAGACACCATAGGTTGTCTACAATAACGGCTTTGCTATTAAATCAAGGCATCTTTTGGTTTATTTTATTTTATTTTATATGTAAATTCTAAATTTTGCACAAAGGACAAAAACACAACGATTTTTTTTTTTTTAAAACAATAACATAAAAATCATTAATACTTGCTAATCATGCATAAACATGGTATGTAAACTATACATATTGAACGAGTTGTTTGTGCAACATCATTATAGACACTTCATCTGAGAGTGGGGTGTTGGAAGTGAGAGCAATTGGGTATGCATAGTCTGTCTCACACACTCTAAGTGGGGAGGTTGACCCTAGTACTCTAGGTCTTTTAGGCCATGTTATTATTTCATTTTCATTTGAATATTAACAATGGTAATTGTTGGAACACAACAATCTACTAAGAGGGGGGGGTGAATCAGTAGATCTCAAAAATTTCTCTAAAAACACTTTGAGCAGATAGATTATTTCAAACCCTTAATGTGCAGATTGAGACTTAACATGTAAATACAAAAATATGCACACACATAAACATCTCATAACACAGAATGTATGTGGAAAACCCAAGATGGGAAAAACCATGGTGAGAAATGCTTCTAGGAGCTACTATCCTAATCCAACCTCACAAGCTTGAAGATCAGTTACAATGCTTTAAGGGCACCAACCCTAAGGAGACACCAATCCCCTGGTTTTAGGAGCACTCATTCCAAGGAAGCACCCACTCCATAATCTAAGCACCTAACCAGATATCTGATGGCACCCACCAATCAGATTTACAATGCAGGATATTACCATTTTGATGACAATTCTATGTTGCAACTTATTTGCAATTGCTCATCATGTATGTTGCACACTCTGCAACTCTTCCTCTGCTTTGCACCTCTTTATTCACTTTGTATTCACTTCTTTTTATGCACCCCTGTTCTTTGCATCTATTGCTTACTCAACAAAACATCCCCTCTTCTATAATGCACCAGATTGAATGAGCGGAACCCAAACAAAAAACACTAATACAATCAAGGGGTTTACCCTAAATGTAAATCCATATTCAAATTCCTGATTTTTGTTTGGTTCAACTTACTTAGACATAGTGCATTCTTTCTCTACAACAGTGTTCTCTGCACTACGCAACTCCAAACCCTTCTTTCTCATCTCCTCTTATAGCCTCATCTCCCCTATATACAATACTTGCAAAAAATTTTCACACTCGGTCAAAAATTTTGTCTTTCATTTCTTCACTGACTAGTAGTTCCTTCCTCGAGTTGTGCACCACTTTATCCAATCAATATGTCTGAATACATCTATTAGGGGAAGCATACTCTGCATTGAACCATACCGCATTAATTTCTATTGTAGTTCATTTCTTCACTGACTAGTAGTTCCTTCCTCGAGTTGTGCACCACTTTATCCAATCAATACGTCTGAATACATCTATTAGGGTTTTCTTTCTTACTTCTTTAGGAAGCATACTCTGCATTGAACCATACCGCATTAATTTCTATTGTAGAAAATCTTCTAAGATTGGCGATCTGTAAACCCTAAAATCGGATACGCATTTAATGTATTCTTTTGTGCATAGGATTTGAACCCGATCTCTGTTAACTTAGCACTCTGTGTTGTCATTCTGCAACATAAATCACCAATTAAATTGATTGTTGGAGCAGGTAGACCAATTAATTTCATTCTTCTAGTCGGTTGTTAGTCAGAAATCGCTTACACAGACTTAACCATTTGAAACCACCACCTCAAATTCTGATCGTTGATCTTGTCACTACACGCCGTGATCCATGGTTCTCTATTCATCTCGACAACTTCAAGGCATCACTGTCGAATTGTTCTTCTTTAAATCTCTATCATTGATCTCATAGCTTTATGATCATCGTGCATTGTTACATCGAAGGGACTTGTAAATTACTCACTCTGAACTCTTGCTTTCTCTTGGATAAGCTGCCTTCAACTTGCATGTCCACATCATTGCCACACAATTCACAATAAGGATGTGAATTGCCGAACTGAGAAATTGCTAGTCGCCACTTGTTATTACACGACATTGTGTTCCATCATCACCTTTATTGGGTCCCACACTGTCAGCATGTTGGAGGAACTTAGTAACAAGTCTCACCGAAAATCATTTGTCAATCTAATGAAGCAAACCATCATCTCAATGTCAAAGAGACACCAAAACAACTCACTCCAAAGATGTGATGTCTCTTCGATGTACTATGCTCGATCCCTGTCGTTCACCCAAGATCATCCAATCGCCACTATTACCTGCTATATCGTTAGCTAAAAACATGGGCCCACAAAATCCTTGCAGGCAAGCGAGCAATGCCACCCGTCCTCCTTCGACATCACCTTGTGTCTCCGAAATCACTGCCAAATCAACCACCTTTTCTCTATGTCGAAGGGACTCACCATAAAGTCACTTCGATATACATTCTTTTCCTCGATGATGATCCATTGAAGTTTTGAGGGGACTCCAAAATGCCTCTCTTTAAATTGGCATTGTCTCGTCGATATATCTCCACCGTTCTTTGAATTGGCATTATCTCATCGATATATCTCCACCGTTCTTCACATGTTGCCATCATAGTGTCGAAGAGACACTAAAAAGACTCCTACCGACATATTGAGGTTTCTCCGATTAGATGCCTATGCATCCACACTTTCTTTTGCAACATCACCCTTCTCAATGCAAACAACTGCTACCACCTTTTGGCCACGTCACACTTTTCATTCAAGACATACCTCATTTTTGGACTCACCAATGAAGTATCAAGGTGACTTAGGATACAATTTCTTCAAAGTGTCGCTATCACTCCGACCAAACACACATACTCTGTCAACCTTTATAGGAGTTTTGATACATCAAGGGGACTCCA
>VDFB02054721.1:0-38048 GCA_007258455.2 Sequoia sempervirens
AGTTACGTCTGTCACACTATCCTTCGAGGCATCATCAAACTTCATTCAAAAGATGAGGGAGCTCTCAGCTTAAATTTTACTATTGAAGATAAAGAAGCTGGTATTACAGTTAATGTTTTACACCTTTTTCAGGACTGTGGAGTTTTACAGTTAGTTGCTTCAAGAAAGGAACCGATAATACATCTAAAACTGTGAAAGAATATAGGGACACCTAGAACCAGTGTTTCTCTGAGTTTTTGGGAAGGGGGGGGCACGAGGACTGGTTTTGGTGAGGGCAATTTTTTCCCCTAAAATTTGGGGATGTCTATCAAAATAATATATAAACATTAATATTTGAAAAATCAATCAAAGGAGTTGCAATCTATTATTTATGGAAACAATTTAACAATCAGTTGATCCAAAATGCTATAATATTCAATTTAATCAAGTTTACAAACAAGGTACAATGGGCCAATGAATATTTCAATTCATTGTTTGATGCAAATACCACAACATGCTCCTCATCACTGAAATTGTAGACTCATTTAGCTCCTGCAACCAGACATCGACCAACCTTGGCAGCTTGATTATCATTAATTTGCACTTGCTACTTTGGTTTTACATCTCATTACACTGCTGGACTCTCCTTGTACTCAATTGTATTACAACCTCAATCTTCTTTGCTCTACTAGAGGTAAATTTGTTTCTCTTGATAGAGTGGATGAAGCTGAATGTAGACCAAATTCTCTAAATAACAGAGGAACTAGAAATCTGTGATAAAAGACAAAAGTTTAGTGCATTTATTAGTAATGGAGGCCCATACAATCACCGCCAACTCATTGGGTTCTCTTGCACCAAAGTCCCCTTATCAATTGTTGCCAAACTGAAGTAGCCCCTGAGTGGTTTACTCATATTGAATCAATGGGGCCTTCTTTGTTTTATACATCTTCTTAATGTCTTCATGAAGTCACCTCCACATCATCTACAAGCATAGGTAGCCATGTGCAAAGGAGTGTTGAATTTCTCCTACCTCTGCTGAATGATAAGTTGAATGTACTAATTGTAGAATTGTAAGGTGAGGAATCTCTGTTATACAATGAGTTTGATTTGGCCAACTATGCTATTGATGCACTCATATATTTATCGAAGGCTCGAAGCATCTAAATCTCCACGTTCATCGTGAAAATTGAGGATATGATAGAGGTGATGTATTTGGCATTTGACATTAACCACTTTCTTCATGCTCAACCCTTTCTCTGGTGTCGACTCAGCCCATCAATTCCACTTTTGTGTCATGATCATTAATTGCAAGGGCCTCTTGCAACTCAATCATGCTCTCTAAGAGAATGAAGTAGGATGTGTATTTGATTTCAACAACATTGAGAAATTCCTTCTTGGAGTAGGACAAAAATGGCACATGCAATGCATGATGTTTGTAGATTTACATATGAATATATGTAACAAACCACCCTACATCTTGTTTTTTGAAAATTTTCAGATATAAAACGCATATGCAATGCTTTCACACTTTCTGATCACCCAAATGGCCAAATCTTGGAGTAGGCAAGGTGAGAGCATACAATGCAAACAAAATGAAATGGCGGCAAACTGACCATAGCATGCAGGTGGCACAGTCAACCTCAATCAACACTTCTTCAGTGGACAACGTGTGTTAATGCAAGCCATTGGCAGAATGTCTAAGTTGGTTTAAACCAAAATGGTTCATTACACCTGCTTGTTCAGTGTCAAAATGGGCTTTTGAAATACATTGGGTCTAGTGGTGAATCAACCAAAATCTATCAGCCTATAAGTGTTTATCATTCTGAAAATAAAAATCAGAATTCAGTCCTAGGGTTTGAGCAGAATGCCAGAAACTAAATCGGAAAAGTGCAGAAAAATAAATCAGAAATCTAGGGCAGAAAACAAAAGTTTTAGGGCAGATCCCATTGGGAATATTTCACTGTTGATAGCAATAAAGAAGGATAGCTAGCTCTTTGTCAAGTTTGTTCAAACTGTCAATTATACGTCTGTTTCTCTTTTATGCCCTGCAAGTTTTGCATCAGCAAGGTCATATTTTCTTTATTGAAATTCTGTTGTTTGTATTTCACAATTTTAATTATGCTACTCAAAGTGTCGTTTTGATTTATACCGGCCAGTGCCAAATGATAGTTGTCTCAGAGTAAAATGGGCTTTTGGCATGGTTTTCTCCCTTGTAATGTCAGTTTTCTCTTTGTTGGGGGGTTTTGAGTCCTCAATCAAAATGTGAGGAGCAGGTTTCATGGGTTTGGGATGAAATAGAGTGGAGGAGCTATCCCTTGTTGGAATAGTATCCCAAGCTTTATGACATATCAGGAATATGTGATTGTTGTGAATAATATTCTTTATAACCTCTTTTTCACAAAGTTCTATAAAGGACTTAGTAAATTCTGTCTATTCTGGATTTTGGCATTTTGGAAGTTTGTAGGATCTAAATTTGCCTTCGAGCATTCCATCTTCTCAATTTTTCTAAATCCATTTCCTCTGGGTCTTTTCGTTTGTGAGTTTTATCTTTTCCAGATTCCAAGTTGCTTGGTGGAACTCGTTGATTTCAAGTTTGTCCAGGATTGTGCATTTCGGCTTGTTCAGAGATCTTCCCATGCCAGATTTTATGTCTTTTTACAAGTCCTCTTCACTCAGGTTATTGGAACACACTTTGACCTGCAAATAATACTATCAAGAACATCTAATGTATTTAACTGTTCTGAATGAAAATATCCTTTGAATGAGAAAAATAGGTAGACTACTTTTGCATCTGGCAAGAGAAGGTGAACTTTTAGTATGCTGTGGTTCTTTTTATGTCATATCACATGAAACATATATTTGATTCCCTTCATTCTTCCCTGTGATTCAAGATATACAAGTTCATCGTTTGTGAATGGCTTATTATCCTGTAGGGGCAGGAGGAACCTATCTTGGAAGCAGCTTTAGATTGGTTATGCATCACTAGTCCTGGAAATGAAACAAAAATTCAACTCTCTTTACTCTTCTGTGTGATTCTAGATATATGAGCTAAATTTGTGGGCAAATTCTTATCCTGCAGGAGCAGGAGGAACCTACATTGGAAGCAGCTTTAGATTGGCTATGTTTCAATATTCCTGGAAATGAGCTCCCTCTAAAGTTCTCAAGTGGGGTCTCTGTTGGAGAACATGAAGGTATAGGAGTTTCACATCTTATATATCTGGTTTTTCTTGCTTTATGTATTTTCTGGAGTCTGGCAATGCAATATTGGGAATGTGTTTCTGTAACTGGTGCAGAAAGATCCATTAATGTGATTTCAACTGCTCGTGTGGATTGGGCACCGTCTCAAGTGCTATCTGAAGAGAACAGAAAACCTACTTCTGTAATTGCTTTCAAATCAAAAATATATATAGAGGAGGAGCCACAGAAACTACTACAAGCTGAGGGAGCAGATTGGATTCGGCATTACATGAGTCAACGGACAGAGGTATTATTTGTTTTCAAAAGATTTGAAATGTCTAAAAAAGAAGAGTATTTTACTCCTATAATGAAACCATTAAAATTATTTTGCTTAGGAGTATTTTTCCAATGTATGCTTATTTGTATATACTAGAGATATTGCCTAGAAGGTTGTCCCCTTAACAAATGCCAAGCTAGTCGTAATCAACCAAATTAACAGTTGCATGTAATATGTTTATAAAGATGATGCTTGTAGAGCTAAATAATTTTTTTTATTTATTCTGGCTGATCTCATCAAATTAATCTGATAAATCAAACTATGTATTGTTTGTAACCTTCAAAAGTTTTAGTATTTTCCATCTCTGAGTGACATGCAAAATATATAATGTGTATCAGATTGTTGGCTGCAGTCAGATTTTAACGTTGAAGATCCCTTGGCAGAAAGTGCTATGTAGTTTTCTTTTTATAAATAATCTGAGAATGGGTAATGTCTTGATATAATGCTAGTTTCCTCAAGAGGGTTTGACTATCTATTCCTTAGTATTTCAAGCATAAACAACCTTCTCAACCTTTAATGGTAGCTACTGTGTTATTTTAAAACATATATACTTTTTATTGGTTGCTCTGTACTTTTCTGTAACTGCTTTATTTGAAGTCAGATTTAAAAAACAACTTTCCTGCAAAATCTCGTAAAGTTATAAATTAGATCCAAGGGAAGAACACTTTCTGTCTATCACGTGCTTTGCTTTGTAACCCACCAGTTTTTTGAAACAGGTATATATAAAGATATTTTCTATTACATTGAAATGTTTTTTTAATATCATTACTTAATAAGCATCGTTTGATGATAAAAATGTATGGACTTATGTTTTGATGTGCTCTTTGTCATACTCCTAATACAGGAGGAATGTGAAACTGGGACCAGTGACGAGGAGGCTAGCAATGATTCAGATTGGGAGGTATCACTAAAACATTTAGGATTTGTTATGTGGAGAATGGATATCTAACTTGTGAAACTTCCTTTGTTTAATTATAACATTGATATGTGGATGGTTTGATTTCTCTAGATGTGGACTAATTCAAGTGAAAGAACAAGGCGCAAACAGAGTCGATCTGTACGAACCCACTCAACCAAATCCTGTGTTTGTTTGTCTATAACATATCTTTTGGTTTTCTTATTTGCATAAATGAAGCATATGATTAAAATTCAGAATGAGTGCTAGACTTCCTTCCAGTCAAAGAAGATGTTATTGGTGTAGCATTGATATTCATGTCTATAGGTTTCCTTGTGAGAAGGAATTTTGATTACTTAGGACTCACACACTTTGGAATCTAGCTTCTAGGTTATTCGGAAGTCAAAATTTTGAAAGTTTTGCAAAAAACCTGTTGTTTAAAAGATCAAAAGTATAGTCTAAGAGTCTTTGGAAGAAATTCTGTTTCTGCTTTGTCTGGTATAAAGATGTTTTGAATTTTTTTTGCTAACATACTCTGAAAGGGAAATTACTGGACTGTAATGTTTTGACCAGAAAGTGAATGCTAATAAAGCTAAAAGGTTGTATGATTGTATCATATATTTTAGTTTAAGTTGTTGACAAGAACCACTTTTTTCAGAGATATACTTTGTAGGTTGTTTGGATATGCATGATTTTGACTGGATTGTATTGTATAGGTTATTGATCCAGCCACACGTGCTGTATCTGCTGCTGCAGAATTTCAGGCTGCTAGACAAGCAGCCATGGAAGCTAAGGAAAAAGGGGATAAGCAGAAACAGGAGAAAGCAAGCCGCCTGATACGTGAACTTAAACAAGAGATGGTTTCTTTAGGTTAATTCTGAGTTCAGAGTTTTTTTCAATCGGTGATTACAAATCAATGTCTTTGAAGCTTTATAGAATGTTAGTGATTATTTTATCTGCTATGTACAGGATTATCTGAAGACATATTGAGCACATCAGTTCCATCTGTGAAACCTACAGCAGTTGATAAAGAAGAAAAAATGGATTCAAAATATTCAATGATAGAATTATCTCCCCTTGATGAAAGAGATCAAGAGACGTCTACAGTTTTCTCCCTGGGGGTTTCTTCAGATCATGAAGGAGAAACCAAAAATAAAAGTGCATTAAGTTGTAGTTCCACTGATGGAGCTGCACTTATCCAGGAAAGTGACCTTGTCAATGCAGAGGGTGGAATTTTTTCTCCTAGCAAGCTGAATCCAGCTTTAGAAAAGATCACAAGTGGAGGAGGAGAGGAGCAAGAGGCAATAGAGATGGTAGGTTTATTTAATGAAGACGCTTCCCCAGATGAAGAAGTGCCACAAGCTATTCTGGAGATTCAGAAAAAGGAAAAGGCTATTGCATGGGCACATAAAAAAGCTTCAGAGAAAATTCAAGACAGGTGGAGAAAAAGTGGGAAATCTGCTAATGAGGTAATAGGCACAAGTTAGATGCAAAAGAGTTCATTATTTCTGGGAAGAACGAACCAACAAATTAATCTCTTGTTCAAATGATGTGTTTTCATTGTTTCCTTTTCCAAATAGCTTTACTTTATTAATTGGTTAAAGTTTCATATCCAGCAACAGGGGAATCCCATGGAACTTTTGCCTTTTCCAGGAATCAAGCTTGTCTTTGTTGGGTATTGGCAATGACATATAATAAGAATATCAATATTCAAGGATTTTTGTTTGTCTGGGTACTTCTTTTGTTTTAAACAAACTTATTTTAATTTGCTAAGCATTCCTTCCCTTTATTACTGTCTGCTTTTCCCAGTGACTTAATATCAGATAATATTCTCTGCATTAAGTTTTTTGTTTGATCAACAATTTCTTCATTCCATTCTATATATTCATTGGAGTTGCTTAAGTAGTCAAACAACGTTCAGCATATCAACTGATTTTAATTTAAGAGTATGAATTTTCAAAATGTTTTTAAGTACATGGAATTTAGCTTCAATGTTTGATTACAAGAGTAAATGGTAAAATGATTGGAACTAGTTTTATCTTTTGCTTTAAATGAATATATAAGAACACCTTATTTTTTAAATATTTCTTAATTATTTAATATTGTTTGGATACTGTAGGGGGATTTAACAAAGCAGCCTAAAGCTGTTCTTCAACAACAATGTCAGAAATGTGGATGGGGAGCTCCAAAGTATGAAAAGATTTCTGGAAGGGGAAATGCTTATTCGTACAGTTTGAACATCCTTCGTCCAACAACAGGGCGGGGAAAAAATAAGAAAGTTGGGGGACCAATAACTTTTCAGCTTTCAGATCAAGAAATTATCTTTGAATCTGTTGATGTATGTATTTTAGTTTCAGTTGCTACTTTCTCTGCAGATTTCAAGGATTTTTCTTTCAGTTTCATTTATGAATATGAGTGAGTTTTCCTAAACCAGAAAATTGATGCTATACAATTTCCAATATCATGGAGTTGTAAATTGATTTGGCAGGCAAAACAATAACATGTCTTTGGAGATATATGCAAACTACAAATTTATGGAAGTTGTATATACAAAATGAAGTTGCATATACAAGAAGGTTGCACTTAGAATTGTAAATACTAAAATCATGGCATTGGTCTATTTTCTTCTAATATAATCTTCCACAGTATCCACCCTATTTGTATAACAATCTATATTTCAAACAAAGTTGCATGAAAACATATATATCAGAGACAGATGTAGCAAATTTGTAGCAAAATTTCAAGACCTAATACAAATACAGCTAGATATGGCAGTTCAAAAAATACACATCTTTTCAATTATTTATACACCTAAAGGCATATATATAAAGTCTACAGTTATAAAAAATCACTCAAAAATTTCAAAAAAGAAAAGAAAAATACATTATATTTAAATTGTTCATATATATAATATATATATATCAAGAGATTTTCCATCTGGTAGGAACCAAGCTCTTTGTTCACAAATCAAAATTATTATTATTTTTTTGATCATGCTGATGGCCCAGAATCTGTGATGCTCCTGTGTCATGTATGCTTGTTGTGAGATTGATTTACTGTTATATTTCCTCTAATTTAAGGCATAGTGTAGGGAAGTGGTAATGAAAAATTATATTTTATGTTAATAATATGTTAAAGGTATAGTTGTCGGAAGGTATCTCCAAGGGGTGTTCTTCTCTTGAAGGTAACATTTTGTTGAATACTTATAAAGATATTTCTATCATTTGATCATCAAGTTTTATGCATTTATGCTGTGTAACTCTGATTGTTGGTTGCTATTATATGTGTGTGATTGCTGGAGTGCTGTATAAATATATCAATTAATACTGCCGCTCAGTTGGACTATTTAGGTCTTGAATGGATTTACAGAAATATCTTCTCTTGAAGGTAACGTTTTGTTGAATACTTATAAAGATATTTTTATCATTTGATCACCAAGTTTTATGCATTTATGTCACTGTTATATTCCTGTAACTTATATGCTGTGTAACTCTGATTGTTGGTTGCTATTATATGTGTGTGATTGCTGGAGTACTGAATAGATATATCAATTAATACTGCTGCTCAGTTGGACCAGTCAAGTCTTGAATGGATTTACAGAGATATTATAGACATTGATGGTCTGGGATTTGAAACTGGAATATATGGACATTGTTTTCATATTGTTATCTTTTCAGAGTTGAATCTATGACCTACTTAACATCAAGAAGGAATAAATAACCCTATTGCTTTCGCTTCTTGTTCTAGAAATTGGCTTATTTAGATTCTTTGTCTGTTAAGCTAGGTTGATATGCAGAGGTTTTCGTTGTATTCCCATTTTTAGAATATAGAAAATTTTAATGATTGCTTTTTACCAAACATGTTATTGTTAGGTTCACGCACCTCAAAGTTATGACAGTTTTCTTTTTACTATATATGTTATTTAGGATTTTCTGTCAAACTGCAGTAGTTCTTTCAAATGTTGTTATTATAATCTAGTTTTCAGTTAGAGTTAAGTTGATCAAGCATATCTTTAATTTATTGGCATTTACATTGCAGGATGCTCAAAATGGAGTCGCAACATTGGCTTTGTTTCGCTTATTTCCTGAGTTACCTCTGTATCAAATCCTTGCAGAACCTTATCGATCCATGTGTCTAAAGTGGCATACAGGTTTTCATTATTAAGTTGTTTTTTTGTTTTCTTCATATGATGTTTCCAAAGTTTGAGTTTCACTACATAAATTATGTCAGGACAAAATAACAAAATTTATAGATAATTTGTAATGCCCCAGGCTTGTGCTCAAGACATTATTGGTAAACAAATGGACAGACATTTTTTTTTTGTGTTGCTATTGCGACACTGATGTAACACGATTGCACTCACACACTCTAGGAGTGTCATGACTCAACACGACAACATGCATAGAGCATAGTCAATGCACACACATGACCGCACAAGTGGAAGGCATTCTCAGTTGCTTGACAGCCACCCCATGACAATCTTGCAAGGAGGTAGAGTTCTTTATCTTTGACAATCAGATCCAAGACCACGATCTACATCACTTGCACACAAAATAATAGGGTGAGAGCAACACAATATTTCAACCCCCCAACCCTAACTTGACATAACCACACAGCCACAAAGATGTGGAAATGCCATCCTAACCTTTGGTTCACTCACACAAGAGGGAGGGCAAATGGGAGATTTAAGATCTTGCCTAGACACACACAAGGCTAGTTGTTCATACATAAGACATGACTCCGCACACAAAAAGATGCAAAACTCTTAGAGTATGCAAAGTATGATGCAAAACCAAGATCATAGGTAGTAAAGTTTAACACTCTAACTAACCTACAGTTAAGAAAGGAAACTAACTACCAGTTTCAGCTGAAATGTAACTAACTAGTTTTCATCCTAGGGTTTCATTTGCAATTCCGAATGGAAAAGATAAACAATTTGAAACAATTACATCATAATCAATTCATCAACTAACTTTTAAATTTTCATTTTCAGCTGAAAAGGAAAATGATTAATTGTATTTATATAACTAAAAATTCACATATGATGTTAACTAACTTTTCTTTGCTTTCAAAATGTAAAGAGCATTTATTACAGCTATGAAGTTAACATGCTAAAGTATTTATAACTGAAATTAAGAGAGAGAAAAAGAGTTACAAGAAAGTACAGTCTGAAGACTTCCCGCTGGAATGCTTGAGTAAGACTTGTTATCAAGGGAAAAAGAAATATCATCAAGGGCTTTTCTGCCCAACCAAAGACCTATTGGTCTCCCGTGTTTCTTCAACTAAAGAAGCCCGATCCTTTACGAGGGTAATCAATAAAGGATCACATAATATCATCATGCCATCTGAGCTTGGTGTCAAGAACCTATACTACCTGGTCGATCCTTCACTATAGGTTACTCCTAACTAAAACATTCCTTCTGACCAGGGGTATATCTGGTCCTTGATAGCTGACAAATGCTTAATCTAAGCATCATAACCTTGGCCAAGTATTTCTAAGTTAATGGGCACACCTGTCCCGTCAGCACTCTCACCCTTGCTCGACATGATAATACTTGACTCAAGGTTTATATTACAAAGACTTGGTTCAAAATATTTTCTCTTAATTTAAGGTTAAGCTGTTTCCTTTAAGCATATATAGAAGTAGACTTGACTCATTGTCATTCACTTCTTTAAGAATAATCTGCTTTCTTAAAACAAATATGGAGATATAGAAAAAGACTTGTCACCCTTGATGGACTCTTCGGAATTAAATGGACTTAGATTGGAAAAAGATATAGGTACGAGTCCAACTCAGAATTTTTAAGAACAGAAAATAAGAAGACTTTGGCTATGACTAGACGAAACAGAACACAAAACATTATAATGTAAGCTCGAACCAATCATTTAGGTTCGGAATTGATTAAGAGTTACTCAAAAGCAAGATCAACAAACTGTACACGATCAAAACAGGAAAGAGTCTAACATCGGACATGATCCAATCAATAGTAAGAGTCGATTCCATTGAGATTTCATCAAGACAAGAATAGAATGAGTTTTCTTTTCTACTTGTTGGTTATTAGAACAATATAGACCTTTCGATGATAAGATTTAACAATAAAAGATTCACATTACTTGCTTGGCAAGTCATCAGAATCCAGTCTAAACACTTGACGTCTTCTTCCAGTAATCCCCGCGTTTAGCTTTAGAATATTGTTTCACTCTGTCGTAACAGAATATCATTCAGCTTCAAGGAACCAAGAAAGAATGATAGGACAAGGTTGTGAAAGACTTTGCCAAGGAAGAGAATATGAAAACTATCCACAGCCAATGCCAAAACAGAGATAGTAAAGTGTGAAGCTTGAGAGTATAAATTGAGAATGCTAGTTGAAGGAAAGTAAAAATGGATTGCGTCTCAGGTGATTGCCGCATTGAAAGGAAAGATAGACCCCAAGCCCCAAAAACGAATAATGAAGAAAAGGAGAGAGAACGAGAGAGAGTAAAAGAATGCTGATGAAAAGAGAGAAAACCTCCCCAAAACTATCGAGCCAAGATCTTTCCTGAGTGACTGCATGAAACATTCTTGGACGTTTCACTCTAGAATGGTGGCAAGGTGGCGGGAGTTACCACCTCCCATCTTACCAATGCCTAGCTAATTTCATTTTAATTAAACCTTAATATTTATCCATCGGCTTAAGAGATCGTCTTTTAATTTTAACTTCAATATTTTATAATTATAATTTCCAAGGAGTGCTTGATAAGAATTATAAGACTCCTAGAGATGTACGATGATGCACAAATTAATTTGACTCATTTTTCTTATAATTTAATTAAATGATTTATAGCCAAGGTTATGACTTCACTTTAGCTATCTTACACCGACTCAAGGCGTGATGATAATTTGATCCTTTATTAACTACAACCTCTCCTTGATGATATTTCGATTTCCCTCGGGGTGTTGGCTATCTTGCAACCACTTGACAAAAGAATTAGGGTTAGACCGTTCTCAATTTATATATATTTAAATATAAACTCATGAACACATTCATTTACGCATATATAAGAAAATCATTCATATTTGCAGTTACAATATAGAAATTAAAATTCTTTTCCCAATTTCATATTCTCATGAAAGGTAGTTAATCACAACTAACATAATGATCATCATTTCATTTCCAGAATCATGTTCAAGATAGAGGGGATGTAACATACTTCTCCCCTTAAGAATCATCGTCCTCGATGATTGTTTATTTAAATGTTCAAGTCTAAAATCATAAATATAAACAAAGTTCTTAATTGTTCATAAACAAATAAGGAAACTTTTGAAGGATTTCATCATAATCCTCCTAGGTGGCATTTTACTCTAAATACTGGTCCCATGGACCTTACATTGTACCACCTCGCGGTTACGCAAGCGCAATTTATGTACCTTGAGCACTCTGAGTGGTTCTATTGTGATTACCCCAAGGTCTTGCACCTACAAGGAATTCCAGTCAATCATATGGTCGAAGTCTGCATAGTACTTCTTAAGATAGGAGAGATGAAATACATTGTGTAATCTAGCGGGAAACGGTGGTAGAGCAATTTTGTATGCTACTGGATTGATAACTTCCAGGACTTCAAAAGGTCCTACGTATCTTGGGGCTAGTTTAAAAGTTTTTCCAAATTTGATAGAGCTTTTCTGCGGTTTCACTCGCAAGAGAACTTTCTCTCCCACCACAAACTGTCTGGGGGTTCGTTTTGCATCAGCGTAGCTCTTCTGTAGATCATTAGCGTCCTTCAACCTTTGTTTGATTATTTTTACTTGTTCTTCCATTTCCTGAAGCATTTCGGGTCCTAGAATGATCCTGTCCTACATCCTGTTCCAACTAATGGGTGTTCTACATTTCTTGCCATACAGTGCTTCAAAAGGTGCCATTTTGATAGCTGATTGATACGAATTGTTATAAGCAAATTCTACCAATGGTAAGTATTCTTCCCACTTATATTGCTGATCCATACAGTACATTCTTAGTAGGTCTTTTAAAATTTGATTTACCCTTTCCGTTTGTCCATCTGATTTAGGATGATAGGCTGTACTAATATTTAACTAAGTCCCCAAAGCAAAAAATAGAGTCTGCCAAAACCTGGATGTCATCCTAGCATCTCTGTCAGAAATGATCTTTTCCGAAACTCCATGAAGACGAAAAATTTCTTGTACAAACTTTCGTGCAATCACAAAAGCCCCATCTGACAAATTCCCAGGTATAAAATGTGCTACTTTAGTGAGTCTATCCACTACTACCAATATAACATTATGCCTACTCGTCATCGAAAGACCCTGTACAAAATCCATACTGATGATTTGCCATTTCTAGTTTGGCACACTGTGGGGTTGTAGCAATCCTACCGGGTGCTGATGCTCCACCTTAACCTTTTGACTTTCAAAACATCCTGCAACAAACCTCGCTGCATCCTTTTTCATCCCTTTCCAAAAATATAACAATTTAACATTAGCCAACATTTTGGTTACTCCTGGATGACCTGAGTATGGTGCTGTGTGTACCTCTTTCCATATCAGCATCCTTAGTTCTGAAGAATTTGGTATATACATCTTGACCTTGTATCTCAAAAGTCCATCTACTTCAATCTGGAAACCCTCATATTTAGGCTCTTGTGAGTTTGCTCGAAGAACTTCACGAACTTGCAGGTAGAATTCATCTTCATTCAATTTCTGAAGTACCTGAGCTCTAAAATTTGTGTTGATTGACACCATGGAAGTTATATGTTTTCGCTGGCTCAATGCGTCAGCTACTCTGTTCTCCTTGCCCTTAATGTAACTGACCTCAAAATCATAATCTGAGATTAACTCCATCCACCTCCTTTGGCGAGCATTTAAATTGGGATGTGTGAATATATACTTCAAACCTTGATGATCTGTTTTGAGTTCAAAAGTCTTTCCTAGCAAGTAATGTCGCCACATTTGCAGGGCATGCACAATGGTTGCTAACTCCAGATCGTGTGGTGCGTAATTCTGCTCATACTGCTTCAATTTCCAAGATTCATAAGCCACTACCTTTCCATCTTGCATTAGCACTCCGCCCAATCCATCACCAGATGCGTCCGTTATAACTACAAAATGACCATTAGGGTCTGGTACAACCAAAATTGGTGCAATCGTTAATTTCTCCTTCAGTGTATTAAATGCTTCTTGACATTTCTCTGTCCATTCAAATCTCTTTCCTTTTCTCTGAAGGGAGGTAATGGGTTGGGCAATTCTAGAGAAATTTCTTACAAACCTTCGGTAATACCCTGCAAATCCTATGAAACTTCTAACCTCATGCACATTTTTCGGTATTGGCCATTCCACTATAGCTTTTATCTTTGCGAGATCCACTGCTATTCCCTTAGCTGATATTATATGCCCCAAGTATTGTACCTCTTTCTAAAAGAAAGTGCATTTTGACAATTTTCCATAAAGTTTATGCTCTCAACCGTTGAAGGACCACTCGAAGATGTTGAAGATGCTCATCCTCTTTTTTGGAATAAATGAGAATGTCATCAAGGAAGACCAATACAAACTTATCCAAACAATCTTGGAAAATACTGTTCATTAGGTTCATGAACGCAACTGGGGCATTGGTGAGTCCAAATGGCAAAACTGTAAATTCGTAATGACCATACCTAGTTCTGAAAGTTGTTTTATGAATGTCTTCTTCTTTCAACCTTACCTGATGATATCCTGACCTTAAGTCTATCTTAGAAAACACTGCTGCCCCTTTCATTTGATTGAAGAGATTGTCTATTCTGGGTAAGGGGTATTTATTTCTAATGGTGAGCTTATTTAGCATTCGGTAATCTATACATAGGTGAAGTGTTCCATCCTTCTTCTTGACAAATATAACCAGTGCTCCCCACGGTGATACACTAGGTCGAATCAAACCCTTATCCAGTAATTCCTAAAGTTGCGCCTTTAGTTCCATTAGTTCCACAATGGTCATACGATATGGTGCCTTAGAAACAGGCTCAGCCCTTGGAACTAAGTCTATAGAGAAATCAAACACCCTTCTTGGTGGTAACCTAGGTAGTTCCTTCGGGAACACATCCTGATATTCTCGAAGATAGGGATATTTTTCAGCAAAGGTTTCTTCCTTAATCAATTTCCATTTCCCCTTCCCTATTCTGTGTGTGCATTAACATATCATCAAAATATGTGCTTTCCTTGTATTCCCTAACTTCTTCCATTTTAACTGCAGACATTTGGAATCCCTTCCTTTTATTTCTCTTTAATTGCATGGCCGAAAGTTTTTCGTACCGAAATTATGACCTTTATATTTTCTATCATGGAGTCAATGCCATCATAGATTTCCCCAAACATGGTCGATCTGTATCAACAAACTTGATCATACTCTCGATAGGCTTGGTGAAACTCAAGACATAGTCCACATGAGCCCACCAATTGTCATCTAAGATCAGTGACTTGACCTTTTGGGTCCTCTTTGAACTTGATTGCTTCCAAATACTCCATTGGTTGCTAATAACCATGGCACCCAATGCCTCTCGCACTTTCACAAGTCGTCTCAAAACGATTGTGTGATGCAAATCGGGTCTCAATAACCTAGGATCATGTAAATATAAGTTAATAACACATTAAAATATACTATATAAGTATACATGGCATAAATAAAATTAAAAAATAAATTAAATTTACCTTCAACAATTCCAAATTCGAGAAAGTCCTGAAAGTGCCTTGCGACATATGGTGGTTTGTCACAAACATTTGAATCTCCTCACCCTCTTGGTATATAGTTTTCACCCACTCTATTTGAGTGCCAATTGCTTGCATCACCAAGTTAAGGGAGTGTATGATGCATAATGATTTCAAAGCACCTGCATTGTCCAAAATGATTTGAACAACATTTTCAAGACCCAGCATCTCTATGGACTCAATTAGGATTTTAGAAATGAATTCCACATCCTTGATTTGCCCCTCACAATCAACTCCCTTCAAAAACATTGTCCCTTTGGGGGACACTACAATAACATTTATTAAAGGTCGGTTTTTGCAATCTTTCCATCCATCAGAAACAATAGACACTCTTGTTTCAATCCAAGAATACCTAATAAGGTGGTGCCCACCTTTTCATACCTAGGCCCTGTGAAACCAGAAGGTGTACTATTGATTGCTGCTACCATTTCATGCCAATATGGTGATCTCACCAAGTTGAAAGGAAGACCATTGGCATAAATGCAATATGCAACATTTTCCTCTGCATTGTCTCTTGCTTCATTTTGAAATGCCTTATGCAATGGACCTCTTTTGTGAGGAGTGGGATCTTCTACTTGGATAGAGGGTGTCTCCAAGAAAGGATGTTGAGAGGCCATTATTGAATCTGTAGGTAAAGTCATTGATGTTCTCTTTGCTAAAGGATGAGATCTTAATTTTGCTCTTTCACTCACAACATCAACTTGTTCTTGTTCTCTAATGAATGCCATAATTTTTTTCCATTGGCAACCCCTTCTTATTTCGCCCTTCACATATTCTAATCCCTTTCCCACTTTGTGCACATAAGTGAGCTTTCACTTTACTATACGAGCTCTTAAATTGGACTCCACGCTCACTACAAGTCCAAATGAATGCCCCACCTCCTAGAAGTTTTTCAAGCATCGTAACATAATTCCATAAAGGAGATGCTTGATCAATTTTAAATTTTTTGTTTCCATCAATACCCACTGAACTTGAACTTGTGGCCATTTCAAATTGATTGCAATTTGATTTGTTGTTATAAGAAATTATAAAACTTTAAATTAAAAAATAAATAAATAAATACAACCCTACAATATGTATAATTTATAAAGTATAAACCAATGAAAGTTCAAAATGAACACCAAAAAACATTGTAACAAATAGTGAAACTTGTTTCTTCTTTTCTAAAGAATTATAAAAATAAACTTGAAAAATTCATCAAAAACTTGAAAAAATTCATCAAAAACTTGAAACAATTTGTTAAAAAACTAAAGAATCAGTTACAATGCTTATCTTAGATGATTAGATCTCTTTTGTGCAAGGTATCCTCAATCCTTTGGCACTTTGTGATTGATCTCCTTTGGAAAACCAACAATCTTTCAAAATGGAAAAATGGAAAAATGGAAAAAAATGCTTGATGAATGTCTTTGAGGACAGCAATGGAAAGTTAAATGGGCGAAATGGGGTTTTGGAGGGCATTTTAGGGTTAGGATGCTCTTTTTGGCAACTATTTTTTAATGTTTTTCTATTCATTTTAAGTGCCCCTAGGCGTTGGCGCTCTCGGGAGCGCCCCAAATGCCCTGGGTTCCTTGTGGGATTGTGTCCCATGGACCCACAGGGGAGCTGGGGTTTTCAGGGTGCTCCCAAACTGGGATGCTCCCGGAATGAGCGTGAGACCCAGATATAAAGAATCAAGTAACGTAGTCAAAATGTGATGAATATCAATCACAGATAAACATAAAGCATCTCATATAATCCACAATTATGAACTAGGTAATATAATCACTTATCGATATATAGAGAAAATAGTGAAGCTGAATCATAACTATAGGTTTGAACATCAGATCATAACATATGTATCCACACAATTCACAAAACTCAATAGTAATACAAAACATCATCGATATTGAAGTCTGATTTGTTAGGATCTATGACAATTGCTTAGTGAATGTTAATTTAATGCAGTGTTCCACGGAAACGTGTTTCCCCCCCAATTTGGTCGCGTTTCGGAAACGGGGATGTCTCGGGGATGGGGAGACGGGTACTTGGTGTTTCCCGCTGTCCCGCCGCTGCTGGTGCTCCGTTGGAGACGGGGGGACGTCTCTGCGTCTCCCAAGGAGACTTGGAGACGTGGAGACGTCTCCAGGTCTCCAAGTCTCCTGGGGAGACGCCCAGGCGTTTCTCGGGAGATTGGGAGACGCCTAGCCGTCTCCTGTCGAGAGACATGCCAATGGGCCGACATAACACTTGAAAATTAAATAAATTTTTATTTTGATTTGTTTTATTGTTGCCCTAATTTGGCGTGGGCCCCACCCCTTCCTCCAAAACAACACAAAACCTCTTAATTTTATCATTTCAATCACATTTACAAAGACTGATTTTTTTGCAGCCAGCTGAAGAGGAGGAAAAACAGTGAAAAAGTCTGATTTAAGGAGTGAAAAAAGAGATTGCAAGTGTGATAGGAGTGAGAAGGAGCAAGAAGAAGAGGAGGAAGAGGATTCTACTTCATTTTGGAGAGATTTTTCAAGCACAAGGTAGGGTTTTTGAAGTTTTTTTCAAATTTCTTGTTGTTTTTGTTTTATTTTCTGAGTTTAAACTTGTTTTTTTTTTCCTTATTCATCTCAAAGACTCAAAATCAGATTTGATGTTGAATCTTGAGGGAAAAATGATGAAGATGAATGAATCATTCATCATTTTGCCCTCAAGATTCAACATCAAATTTTTTATTTTAAAATTTTAATATTAAACTTGCTTTTTTTTCTTATTCATCTCAAAATCAGATTTGATGTTGAATCTTGAGGGCAAAATGATGAATGATTCATTCATCTTCATTATTTTCCCTCAAGATTCAACATCAAATCTTATTATTTATTAATTTAATATTTTTATTTAAATTTTTAAATAATATAAAATTAAAGTAGGCTGATTTTTAAATTATAAATTGTAAATTTTGTTTTCAAAATTAAAATTTCATATTTGTATTTCATTGTTTCAATTTGTTAAAGTAGGCTGATTTTATTTTAATTTTGTGAAATGCAGTGTCACTTTCACAATGAGCACCCAAGACGTGAGTGGGGATGACATGGAAATCCATTCTCATAGTGAACATGATTCAAATTTTGAACCTGAGAATGAGGGGAATGACCATGGGGCTGATCCTGCAGCCCAATCTAGTTCCATGGCGAGTGCACTAGCTAGTACAGGTTGCCCTTCAGAGTTGTTGGCAGAGTTTGCTAGGGGTGTTTTTGATCCGAAGTCTCCTTTCAAACTGTTTGCTACAAGAATAGAAGGCACATCAGGTTCAGGTGGGGGAACAAGGACGTGGAAGTGCAACATTTGTGAGATGGAATGGTTTGGTAGTGCCACTCGAGTGAATGCACATTTTCTTTTTTGGACAGGAAAAGGTGTGGAGCAGTGTAAGTTTTTGAAGGATCCTAAAAATATACATTATAGAATGGAGTTTAACAAGCTTTGGGGCATTCCAGAGGACACAAATATTTCAATCCCTACTACTTTGTCTGCTAGGGCAGCCCTTCAACAAATCCATCATGCACCACATACTTCTCATGCTTCATAGACGGGAGGAATGATGTTTGGATCTTCATCCACTTCCACTTCTAGTGCCGCTAGGGGGACAACCATAGGGAAACACAAGTTGCAGACATCGCAGAGTAACCCCATAGCTAATATGTTTAATGTACAGCTGGGAGATGAGATAGATGAATCCATTGGCAAGTTCTTCTTTGCCAATGGCATTCCATTTCATGTTACACAGTCTCCTTATTATAGGGAGATGATGGCTATGGTGGCAAAGGGAGGAACATCATATGTGCCACCAGGTGAGACGAAAATGAGGACCTTGATCTTGGATAAGTGCTATTCCAAGATCAATATTTTGATGGAGAAGATGAAGGCATGTTGGGTGGCATCTGGGTGCAGCATAGTTATGGATGGGTGGACAGACATTAGCCATCGTCCACTCATCAACATCATGGTCACATGTGTAGAGGGCCCATGCTTCCTTAGAGCAGTTGATTGTATAGGGCATCGCAAAGATGTTGATTTTAAGTTTCATGTCCTCAAGGAGGCTATTGAGGAGGTTGGGCCACAAAATGTGGTCCAAGTAGTCACAGATGCAACCCATGTGTGTAGAGCAGTAGGGAAACACATTGAGGCAGCCTATAGACACATTTGGTGGACCCCATGTTGTGTGCATGCCATGAACAATGCACTCAAGGACATGGGGAAGATTGATTGGATTAGAGGAGTGGTCACCGATGCGAGAGATGTGTAGATGTTTATCTACAACCACCACACTTCACATGCACTCTTCAGGACCTTCGCGAAGAAGGAGTTCTTGAAACCGGTGGAAACCCGATATGCATCATATTTCATTCTCTTGGAGAGAATGATTGAGTTGCAAGAGGCATTGCAACTCATGGTTATGACTAATGAGTGGAATAGGTGGGCCGAGGCCAAGACAGTGCAGGGGAGAAGGGTGAAGGAGATAGTGAAGAGTGATGTGTTTTGGACTGATGCGAAATACATTGTCTCCATCATTTCTCCAGTATTCCAGGTTATCAGATATGGGGATGGGGATGCAACTAACCTTGGAGAGGTGTATGAGTGCATCGACTCTATGCTTGACCAGATGAGGGCTGCTGTGCAAGAGAAGGACCCCTCTCTAGCATTCTACAATGAGTACATCCGGCCAATCATTCAGCGCAGATGGGACAAGTTGAAAACTCCTTTGCATATGGCTGCCTTTGCCTTGAATCCTAAGTGGTACAAGGCTAGACCGGGTAGAGTGACACCGATTCAGGATGATGAGGTGAAGGCGGGTTTTTTTAGGTGCATAGAGAAGATGGATGATTCTAGAGATGCCGGCACAATTCGCACTGAGTGGACTAAATTTGCCACTCTTAGAGGCTATTCAGATGTGGCAAAGATGGATATAGAATCTATGGCGCAGGAGGACCCACTTTTGTGGTGGAATTGTCATGGTCTGAAATCTTTGACCACCACTCTAGCTATCCGTCTGCTATTCTAGGTTTCCAGTTCTTCAGCTGCTGAGAGGAACTGGTCTACATATAGCTTCATCCACTCTCTTAAGAGGAACAAACTTACCTCTAAGAGAGCAGAGAAGCTTGTGGCTGTACACAGTGCTCTGCGTCTCATGGACCGCAAAACAGTTGGGTACAAGGAGAGTCCAGCGGCACGATGGGATGTGGAGCCAGAGGAGCCTTCACAGATTGATGAGGATGATCCTACCACTTCAGATGTAAGGCTGGTTGGTGTGAGCTTGAGGGATCTTGACCTTGTGGAGTCCAACAGTTCTAGTGATGAGGAGTTTGCAGATGATTAGAGGCCTCCATTCACTACATTCTAAGTTTTGACATTTTTCTATTAGTATCTGTATTTAGTTTTACTATTTTTCATTTGGCATTTGCTACTCATTGTAATGATGAATTATGTAATCATCTTTATAGACTTTGTGATATCTCATATGACATCAGATATTCATATTTTCGATATAATATAAATCTCCAATTTGACAATTTCATGTGCCAAATTTTATTTAGCAATTAGCATTCAAGATATCTTCGTATTTAGATTTAGTATTTCAAATTTTGCTATGTTATAATTTTACTAATTTCCTATAGTTTCATTTGAAATGCAATTCTTATACTGTTATACTGTTATACATATTTTCAAAACTAGTTTTTCAAGTACTATAAGTATATGTATAACTATATCAGTACCACCACCCCGCCACCCCCCTGCCGCCGTACCCCCGCCGTCTCCCCGCCGCCCCCAAACTTAGGCCCTTTGTCCCCCCGTCTCCGAAACGCATCCCGGAAGTCCCCCCGTTTCCCCGTCCCCCAAGCCCGTGGAACACTGATTTAATGTAAACGAGAAATTGAATGTCTTAAGCTTAATTTCTAATGCTTGAAAAAAAGACATTAAAATGATTTAAAACAATAGGAATATGAAAACAAAGAAGAGAAGATGAAGACACAAATTGATAACGGAGTTCGCCAAATGGCTATGTCTTCGGGTCCCTCCCCAACGGAGTGACTGATCCTTGATTATGCTCCAAATGCTTGATTACAAGGCACCATCAATTTGCTCCAAAGTCTTACAAAGTCTTCTCAAGTGATAATGAAATGCAGAAAAAAATCCCCTTCCTTCAAGTACAATTACTTGGCTTCAAGCTCCTAATTGCACAGAGTTGAAATATTTTCACTATCAAATTTCTCCAATTCCTCTCTATCCCTCATGTACAAAAAAATCCCCTTATATACATTTTTTATTTTTCTAATAAAGGGGTTAAACTATATTTCCAATATTCCCCCCCGTATCTCCTATATCTCACTATTTTAAATTAAGCCCTTTTTAATATACAACTCATGTTTCGAGCCCCTTAAAATAACCCAACTAAATCTTTACCAGCTGTTAAAAAAAACAAATTAAATCTTTTATGAATTCGGCTAAGTGTATTAAAGCTATTCTTAGGGGGCTCAGGTGAAATCCGAGCCCCTTATTTTCGGGCTACCATCCTTTATTTCTTATCAAATAGCATTTTCCTCCTTTTTCATTGTCGAAGAACCTGTGGGTGCAACGAGGGCGAAGATCGTGGGAGAGGGGGTCAGCGGTTCGAACCGCCCGACCTCCCTAATTTGGTTTTTGTACTCTTCAAATAGCACTGATGCCATATGTAGAATAGAGACAGTTGCGTGGCACAATGGTGAGGAGTGTCCTTCGGAAGGGGGAGGTCGGCGGTCCGACCCTACCCCTATATATTTTGAATTGACAAACAAATTGGCGGCTGATAGAGGTGCCTTGTGGCACGATATGCTTGGTCCACGTGGGCCATTTTCATTTGCTTACAATTGTCATGTGTCAATCCACAATTGGTCCAACTCACCGCTAGTAAGTGCCACGTCATGCTGACATCACCTACCAGTGTCATGCTTTGATGGTGCCACTTCAGCATACGTCCTGCCATGTCAGCATGCTGACATCAGTGTCCGTACGGTCCTAGTCAACCTTTCCCCGCAAACTTTGATTGGCCATATCTTCTGCGTATGAGCTCTGTTTGACGCGATTTGAGCGATGTTGGATTTGTGTTGACGAGCTCTTCAATGTGATGCTGTTTTTGTCCATTTTTGAGATGATCAATTTTGACATAGAATCTTCATCTGGAACCCCTGTTTTGACCAAACTTTGACCAAGCATAACTTGGGCATACGAATTCCTTTCGAGACGATTCAAGTTGCGTAGGGTTCGTATCGGCGAGCTCTTTAACATGGTGCCAACTCTTGGAGCATTTGAAACAGTGAAAATATCCACTTGGATCAAAGTCGTAGGATAAAAATTCAAAACCAAATTAGCAAAATAAGGCACACACAGTGGGGGCCTTACAGGATTACTAACCCTCACACCCAAATGAGAGAGCAAGCATCCTAAATTTGGCCTCGACATTTTTAGTTTGGTATACTTCTTATGCAAATGGAGCTTAGAAAGCACTTGAGTGCTTACGTCATCCTAAAGATTCTAACAATCAATATTAGGAAAATGTCCCTTATTACCTCTAATACTTGCCTTACATCTTACTTTCCAAATAAAACTTAGGCTTGCAAGTCTAAAAAATACCAAAAAGATCAAGAAGCTTTCTGTCAAAACCAAGTGTTTAAAATTAACTTCTCTCCAATGAATGTGGTGTAAAATAATTCTCTAGAATAATTGAGAGTTTTGGCAACGCTATCAAGTAAACTATGATATTAGAAGGTGCATACAGTGTCATTTTTCTGATATTGGGTGTAGAGTTGATCCAAGAGTCCTATTTCTGATAAACAGTGTTTACAGGCCAAACATTCAAACACAAATTATCAGCTGAGAGCACTTTGTTTTAAGGTACACATGGTTAACCAAATGGAATTGATTCTTCTAAGCCATCAATCTTAATCATCTTTTGTTGTCATGCTATATTAAATTTATCTACTATATTGATGATGAGTGATGAGGGAAGCAATATGGTAAGTTGTAAAATGAAATCTACAGTTTGCAAACAAAATAGAGATGCTTGTAAAGACTGAGTTTGGAATTCATTATATTGGAAGATTTAACACACAAGTCTTCACAAATGACCAAGAGTAGGTTTATGGGACTTGAAAACCCCATTCAATTATAATAGAGAAGTGCTAGGTTAACAAGACTCTAGGTTATAAAAATAAAATATGAAGCATTGATTAAAAGTAATCATAACAACAGGGGTAAGCCTAAAGAGGGTTAGCTGTAAATCCTCCTTATGGTTAAGTACATTTACAAATTATCGAGTGAGGGAAGGGTTTCTCAATGAAGCATGGAGGAGATAAAGATGTAAGCTGGAGACTTGGACAAGAGATAAACAAATTCACATATAATTCACATATATGTTGCAAGGCTTGAGATAGAATATCCAAAACCATTATTATCTATCATAGCAAAGTGCCGGTGCAGGATGCAATAATGGTCATAAGGAATGTCTAGGGTTTGGGAGCTAGGTTGGACAATCCTAGGAGGGAATCGACTATTGAGTAGTCTTCTTAGATTTTCTCTAAACATCCACGGTTGATGAATCTCACATTACAAAGAACATAGAAATGTACTTTTTCCTTGAAAAAGAACAGGAAGAATCCCCTGTCAAGCATGGAAAAAGTAGGGCTTTTAAGTTTGCTCCAATTTTCAATCCATCCGTGAAGGTTTTCTGCCTATTATCCTGCAAACAATGGATCTTCTGCTCAGATATCTAGCAACATGATATTATTGGGCAACTAATTGTTCTGGATATTTCCATTTTTCCTAGCCAGTGGAGTGGTTTCATGAAAGGCCTATTTGCTGCCCCGAAAGGCTTTTATGAATATGCACTCCTTTGGTGGAGGATAGCAGGTGCTGTTTGCTGAATAGTTAGCTTCAAGTAATCAGGCAATTATGGACTAGCAGTCCCTGATTTACCCCCAGGTCTATTTGACACTGATCCTAACACCTCTTTCCATGCACTCCTTTGTTTTATCCAGACAATGTCCAATATCAACAACTTCCCTCCAATGACATTACCAAAATCCAATGTGTTTTTTCTTTTTTATGCTAAAGCTTGTCCCAACAACGTTCTCCTTAGATGTCTTTTGTCTAGCCACTATCTAACACAATCCTTAATTAAAGTAGACTGCTTTCCAAATCGCTGCTTCCCACCAAAGAATTCATCCTCCCTCACCTGTTTTTTGATGAAGACACTCCAATTTTGTTTTTATTTGCTAAAGCTCTTTTGGATAGCCTATGTAGAAGTTTCTGTTTAACATTATGAGTAAGCTGCCTCACTCATTATAGGGGAAAACATTAATTGTTGCCATTATTACTTCTCCACACTTTATTAAAGCTAAGTAAGAAACACTGACTTCAAACATCGTACTCAGCTTTGCCTTATCTTGAATGAAATTAAACCAAATAAGAGCTTGTTATGGAGGAGAGAACTAAAAAAACATATTGTTTGAAGACTAGAGAACTGGGAAAACTATGCATTGGTATGGAATTCATCCGTAGCCTGTGGGTTGATGAAATTGCTGTGAAATTGTTGTTATTTGCCAAAGCTCTTCTGGATAACATGCATTTAAGTTTGTCTTATGTTTTGAGTGAACTACCACACTCAGCATCAGAAAAAAATGAACTGTTATCTCAATTGCTTTCCCACACTCTATTGAAGCCAAGTAAGAAACACTGGCTTTAAGCATCATTCTTACCCTTTCCTCATCTTGAATGAAGTTCAGCCAAATAACTGCTTGCTATGGATGAGAGTACTCAAATTTTTTTGTTGGAATTGCTAGAGAAATGGAAAACATGCATTGGCATAGAATCTGTTTAGCTATGCCATGATCCTGGAATTACATCTTCACTTGTCAGACTAGGTAGATCACTGGACCTTCCGCTAGATTTTGTTCAAATTTAGATCAGAAGGCAGGTTTTGACAACAATTATTCTGAGGGCGATTTTTAACAATGAAACAGTTGTCAGGTTAGCAACAATCTATTCATTCAAGTTTCAACCATGTTAAAGCCAGCTCGTAATCTTCATTCAATGATAGGGAGACTATTACATACTCACTCAAAGCTAAGCCTTTTCTTGTGAAGACGTAAGAGCATAGAATATGGCCACATAATATATACTGAAGGCATTGGGTTTTGGACTTTGCCATCCAATCACAGGGCTATTCCACACGCAGAATTTCTGTACAGTTGCTGTAGCTCTTATATTATGCCTTTTTCTGTTGTTTTATTTAGAACTTCTGAGACGGAACTCAATTTTCAATTTTTGTGTACATTTCTACTAGTTAGCTTTTTGATAAAAGGTAAGTTTGAGTTTGTTATTTTTGCCATTTATTGTTGTGCATGTAGAAGATGAAGGAACAAACAAGCAAGAGGATGATGAAGATGCTCGCAGAGCGATTTTTGTCAAAACATTGACGAAAGCTGATCCATCTTGTTCGAAATCCAAGGATGAGAAGATGGAAGAGCCTGATCATAAACAAGCTCTTTTGAAGGATAGTGAAACAATTTTTACATATAGTTCAGATTCAGTAGATGAGGAGAGTAAGTACTTCATTGTCAAATAATCTTCTCTATGTCACTAATAAGTATTGACAAATGAAAGCTGACCTTTTGCTGGTTTATTAAAGAGACTGACTAAAGTTTTTATATTAGTGTTTTGAAAAATTGTCAGCATTTTCTTTGTTTCTGAGTAAAATTTGTGGCTTCTCTTGGGGCCTCAGTCCAATCAAAATTTCTTCAAATACTACAATTGAATTCTGGTCAGTGACCAAAAACAGGTGATGAAATATCAATTGCTGCTAGCCTCAAGTAATTACCGTAAAACTCTCTGGACTGAACCAAAACCCTGGAGAGACTTCTAGTAAGAGCAAAAAAACATTAACACTTCAATCCCAACCTCAAACACAAATGTATATGATTATAAGTTCCCAAACAAGTGACTTTCTGTCCTCTAATTTACAGTAGTTTGCTTGGAAGAATTCTGAGAAGTGGGCTGACCATACAAGCTAAGATAGTCATAATCCTAAATTGTAAAACAAACAATACTGTTATTACAACCAAACACTGGGAGAGCATGCAGCAGCAGCTCAGCATCTTTAGAGGATCCATCCTCCTCTCCATCTTCATTTTGAATAGTTGAATATTGAAGTTCAAGGGAATTATCAATATTAGCTTGATTGATAAGTTCCTTGATGAACTCATCCATCACAGCTGGATGGAGATGAATGTTTTCCTCCATTTCAGTGTGTTACTAAAGTGGATATGCATTCTGTTATTCATTAGTCAGCTCCATCAACAAATAAGAAAAAACATTACAGGCAATCATGATTTCAGTGGCTAGCTTCTCTACTTGTGTATGAACATTTCCATAGTCGTTTCCTCCTTTTGGCTCTTGTACTAGTCTACTTTGCACCATTGTCTTTACAACTGAACACATGGGGTGAGCCACACAGTTACAATTGTGTATTTGAGGAAGACTGGTCTACTGGTGGGGAGATGATGTGTTTGTTGGATTAATGGGGGGAATAGTTTATCATTGGTTGAATGTGGATTTATTTATTGGTGGGAGATAGAGTTGTGCAAGGCAAGGGATGAGTTGTACCGTTCGATCTTAATCTTAAAATTTTTTTTTTGTGAAGTCTATAAAGTGTATTCACTTATTAATTTCTTCATATTTTGCAAGTGCTGAGTCTTCAAAGCTAGCTGTTGTCCCCACACACTATTATTGTTCTAAAGAATTGTTTTATTTGATTAAGCAAAGGAATATTTGTAAATTTTTAATTTTTATCTTTATGTTTTAAAGCATTAATTTTAGCCTTGTGTATGACATATTTGCTTGGTGAAAAATAAGGGTAATGAATTACAAGTAATCACCTTTATTAAATCCTAGTTGTTCAATGAATAAACTAAAAATATTTGAAGATCACATGTGAGCGTGATATGCTGATAAAAAAGTGAGTGATATTTTGGTGTAATTTGATAGTTTTAAAAAACTTTCTGTATCTTTGCCATGCTTTTGTTTCAAATCTTAAATTTTATCTCATAATAAATGTTGTGTAAAGAAAGGATGACAGGTTAAGAATTAGTTATTTTATTTGGATTTGTTTAACGAAGTGTAAAATGAGAAGCTTGGATTTTAATTGACAAGAAGTAGATAGGATAAATTATTTTGGTTATAATTTCCACGATCTAGTTTGACCTACATGTTATATTACGTATTTCATTTGATTGCTTCACCACCTTTTACCGTTTGGTTATTTATCCTTCCACACTTTGTATGGAATCTCTTAAAGTTTAATACTTAATCCTTAGAACAATATCCCATGTTAATCTCTATAATTTTGACTAGGCTTTAAATTGTGTGGATCAAGGACCTAGGTTTGGAAATGTCATGTCCCCACCAAGTTAAGGAGATTGCAGCCTTATGAAAATCAAGATCACAGCCTTAACCTAGGCGAATGGAATAATTGAGAACAGTGATTCTAGTAAAAGGTTGATTAAGATTAAAATGAATGCCATCAGCAGCGATTCCAAAAAGGCATACAATTTAAAAATAAATTGGAAGATATAAAGGGGAGAACATTTTGTTTGTGAAAGGGAAAGAATGGAAAATTCATTCAAGCATCATTCAGACATTAACTTGTCAATCCATCAAGAAATATCAATCAGCAAAAGCAATCAGCAATAATCTAGTAAATTCATCAAGCAATTGGTTTTGAATTTGAGGAAGTGGCTTGCAAATAGGAAGTACAAAACCCCTTCCAAGTTCATGAGAGGATAAGGACAAAAGCCCTTATTGCTCTATCAAATTTGGACGAAAATCCAAATCTTGGTCAACAAGGATGAAAACCCTCCAAGGTGGATTAAGAGTTGGAAGGATGAAAACCCTTTCATGCTCTTGGCAAGTTAAGGATGAAAACCCTTGATATTTTCATTGTTGAGTTATAGGGACAAAAACCTCTAATTCAGCAGATTTGTAAGTATTTCCAAAGAATTAATGATATGATTGATTTTGAGAATTTCGCTATGATTTATTGATCTGAATATTATCATAAATTCTTATATCATTTTCAGTAAATATTATTGTTTTAAGGAAAAACTCAGGAATATCTCAAAAAGGAACATTACAATTGTTATCAAAGCATTGATCCTGCCAGCCTGAGGATCTAAAATGTAGTATATGCAATCGAGCCAAAGAGCTCAACGAGGCTTGGAAAGAGAAAGGAGAAAACTAGAGGCAAGTAGCAACCCAATTAAAGATAATAAAATGGATGATCATGAGGTAAATCAAGAAAATGAATTAAAGGCTTAAATGGAGTGACAAGAAAAAAACAACACAATTGGTTCTCCAAAGTCCAAACACTTCAAAACATGAACAATACAATCAATGATCTAAGGCCTACCCAAACCAATGGAAGAGATGTTAATTCAAACCATTATGAGAATAACAATAGGACTCCATTGAGATCATCACCTAGAATAACACAACCTACGTTCTTACCTAGAGAGGAGCAGTCATGAGAAGAAGAGCAAATGACCTTGATGAATGAATAGAAGCATATTCAGGAATCGATCTTGACCTTAGAAGACAAATTCCATTTAGAGAATATCATGATGCAAGATCAAGGAATACCTCGAGGAGAAAGAAGGCAGCCCAACAAAGATTTATTGCCAAGAGTAAGTAAGACGACTCTTCCCACATTTGATGGTTCAGGGAAGGTCATTGCACGAGCATGGATCCAAAAACTGACAACTAGCTTTCTCTTAGCCCCATGATGGAAGATGAAGCTATTATATTTTCCATTCTTCACTTAGAGGGAAAAACACATGAATGGTGGTATCATGGGCTAATCACACAAGGGCATTATCTAATTGTAACATGCACCAACTTCATGCAAAGACCCAGAAAGGTTTGATAGAAAGAACCCGGAGATGCATTTTAAAGAATTAACACAACTAAGGCAATGGGGTACCATGGAAGAATATGTAATAGAATTCCAAAGAATCTCAATCATGGTGCCAGACATTATTGAAAATAGACTCAAGTTTTTTATTTATCGAAGGACTCTCCAAATCACTTAGGGGATTGGTTCGTGATTTTGAACCATCATCTCTACAAGATGCTATTCAAAGGGTTTTAAATTTGGAAAACTCCACACCTTAAAACAAGAACTATCCCAAGAATATACCATCAGGGTCGCATAAGCAACCCTCTTACAAGGATGATTGGCAACCAAGGGCATTACCTCCTCAATCCAACATGGTGGAAGAAACCAAGAATGAGCTTTGACAGAAGAATTTATGTTTTAATTGTAGAGAACAATGGGAGTTGGGTTAGGGACAATTACGCCACATAGAAGTATTAATTGACGAAGAATCGGAGGAGGAAGAATTTGAACCTGAAAAGAAGAAGAGGAAACAAGATGAAGAAGAGTTTGCAAGTGGCACATTGGCCACACTTTCAGGGGCACCCAAATATCACTCTTTTAGAATTCGTAGTGTTTTACAAGGTCAAAAGCTGAGTGTCCTTGTTGATAGTGGTAGTACACAGAACTTCGTTGACGAAGGTCTAGTAATGAGGATGAAATTAAAAGTTGAAAACTTTGAAGGTTTCAAGGTAGTCATGGCGGATGGATTCACTACCCCTTGCACACAAAGAATTCAACAACTAAGCATTAACTTTGGGAGACACCAAATAAGTGAAGATTTCTATGTGGTAAAAGTGGGTGATATGGATGTGGTTTTGGGAATTCAATGGTTACATTCTTTAGGTAGATATTATCAAGATTTCCAAAAGATGAAACTATGTTTCCAACGCAATGGCAAGGAAGTAATTCTACAAGCTCTATTAGATAGATCTTCAAGGGTTGTGTCATCCAAAAGGATAGAGAGAGCATTTAGACATGGGCAAGTAGAATGGGCAGCACAATGTATGATCCTTGATAGATCTTCACCCAAAGAAGGGAAGACTACTCATGTTGATATCCAATCTATATCTTAGACAAGCGTAGGGGGGTTTTCAACAATATTCCACTAGGATTACCTACTAAGAGGGGTTTTGAGCACACCATTGAACTAGAGCAGGGAGCAAAACTAGTCATTATCACACCTTACCACCATCCAAAGAGATATAAGGAAGAAATTGAGAAGACAATTAAGGAATTACTTGAGATGGGGCATATACAACCTATGTCTAGCCCTTTTGCTTCTTCTGTAGTATTGGTAAAAAAGAAAGATGGTACTATGAGATGTGTGTGGATTATAGGGCACCTAATAAAAAAACTATAAAGAACCAATACCCCATCCCTAGGGTTGATGGATTAATTGATGAACTCCATGGTGCAATATACTTCTCTAAGATTGATTTATGTTCCAGATACCACCAATAAGAATGAGGAGAGAGGATGTTCACAAAATTGCTTTTATGCGTCATTTTGGACATTTTGAATTTCTAGTTTTACCATTATTTGGACTAACTAATGCCCTAGCCACATTCCAATCCTGCATGAACTGCATATTTAGTAAACAGTTGAGGAAATTATTTGGTATTCTTCAACAATATACTAATTTATGGTAAAACTTGGGAAGGTCATTTAAGGTATATTGATAAAGTATTGGGGATACTTGAGCACCAATCACTATTTGCTAAGGCATCAAATGTGAATTTGGGATGATTGAAATTTTGAATTTGGGGCATAAGATCAATGCCCAAGGAGTTAGTGTGGATGAGGAAAAATTCAAGGCAATAGTAGATTGGCCTCAACCAAAGACTTTAACACATTTAAGGGGATTTTTAGGACTTTGCAATAATTATAGAAGGTTTCTCAAAGGATTTTCAAGGCTAATCGCTCCATTGACAAACTTGACTAAAAAAATATACCTTTTCGTGGAGCGAGGAGGCCCAAAGAGCTTTTGATAAGCTCAAAGAAATAATGAGTTCTTGTCCGGTATTAGCCATTCCAAATTACTCTCTTCCATTTGAGTTAGAATGTGATGCTTCAGGAGAAGATATTGGAGCTGTATTAATGCACAATAAACATCCAATAGCTTTCAAGAGTCACAGGCTTAAAGAAACGAAAAGGAATTATTCTATTTGTGACAAAGAAATGCTAGCTATTATGCATGCATGAGCCAAGTTTAGACAATACTTAGTTTGTGGAATATTTATTGTTAAGATCGACCATAATGGTCTAAGATTCTTCTTGAACCAAAAGGATCTAAATGATAGATAACATAAGTGGGTTAGCAAGTTGCAAGCCTATGATTTTAATATTGAATACATTAAGGGAAATAATAATGTTGTGGCTGATGCTCTATCACGAAGACCTCACCTATGCTCTATGACAAATATCTCTGCGGACTGGAAAATTTCAATACTTGTTGAAATGCCAAGGATGCATTGGATAATGAGATATTGGAAGGAAAACTACAATATGAAAAGTACAAGGTGGTGGAGGAGCCCATTCTCTACAATGACCGAATATATCTCATCCTAGGATCGAAAATGAAAGAAAAGATTATGAGGGCATACCATGATACTGCATTAGTGGGTCATCAAGGTTACTATAAAACATACAAGTGAAGGAAATATTTTCTTGGAAAGGCCTAAAAGGGGATGTTTTGAAGCATATTAGGGAATGTATGGTTTGTCAAAGAAACAAGGTAGAGAAAACATTTCCAGCTGGTTTATTACAACCCTTACCAATACCAAATAAAATGGGAGACTTCATCACAGGGCTTCCGAATGTGCAAGGATTGTATATTTGTGGTGGTGGATAGACTAAGTACACTCATTTTCATGCCATATCTTTTGAATATAGAGCACCACAAATAACTAATCTCTTCTTTAGGAAAATCTTCAAAGTACGTGGACCACTCAAAAACATTGTAAATGATAGGGATAGTAAATTCCTCAGTTTGGCAGGAAATTTTTAAGTTGGCAAGAACAAAACTTACCCCAAGCACTAACTACCACCCATAAACGGATGGGAAAGCCTAAATTGTAAATAAGTGGCTTGAAGGATATTTGCAAAACTATGTCACAAGGCAACAAACAACATGGGTCAAATGGTTAGATCTTGGAGAATATTTCTACAATTCTACTCATCATATGAAAATAGGAATGACTCCCTTCAAGGCACTATATGGTTATGAGGCAGTATCATTTGGAGATTTGATTCTTACAGGTAGCAAAGTCCTTGGAGCAAGAGACTTGGTGCAACAAAGTGTGGATATTTCAAACACATTCAAAGAGAACTTGCAAAATGTCCAAAATCAACAAAAGATGTATGCTGATCGTTGTAGGTTTGAAAGATCATTTGAAGTTGGAGACTTAGTTTTCCTAAAATTTCAACCTTATAAATCCTCCCTCAAGGGAAGTGGTGCTGAGAAACTCAAGCCACAATTCTATGGGCTTTATAAGATTATAAAAAGGATTGACGAAGTTGCTTATGAATTGGAGTTACCAACAAACAGTCGATTTCATAATATCTTTTACGTATTTCACCTCAAGAAGATGCCGGGTCAACATATTACACCATCTCTTGCCTCAAGAAGGTGCTAGGTCACATATTACACCATGCCCGGAGTTACCCCCGCTTGTGATGAGGGAAAATTAATTTTGGAACTTGAAGCCATCCTTGACATGAGAGAAAACAAATTAAGGAATAAGGCTATTCTGGAATATTTGGTTAAATGGAAGAATTTTCCTATGGAGGACGCCACTTGGGAAGGAGCAGAAATCTTTGATCATCCCAATTTAAAATTGCTTGTGGACAAGCATTCTTGGGAAGGGCAGATTGTCATGCCCCCGCCAATTTAAGGAGATCGCAGCCTTATGCAAATCAAGATCGCAACCTTAACCTAGGAAAATGAAATAAATGATAATACTGATTCTAGTAAGTTGATTAAGATTAAAAAGAATGTCATTGGCAGCGTTTCCAAAAAGGCATACAATTAAAAAATAAATCGAGAGTTTCAAGGCAGCGCTTAACTATCAAGGGGTGTAACTCTTGCAAAGGCAATGGTTTAATAAAGAGGTTTGACTCCCTCAAATTATAAGATATAAAGGGGAGAACATTTTGTTTGAGAAAGGAAAGGAATGGAAAATTTGTTCAAGCATAAAATCATTCAAGCATCATTCAAACATTAACTCGTCAATCCATCAAGAAATATCAATCAACAAAAGCAATCAGCAATAATCTAGCAAATTCATCAAGCAATCAGTTTTGAATTTGAGGAAGTGTCTTGCAAATAGGAAGGATGAAACCCCTTCCAAGTTCATGAGAGGATAAGGACAAAAACCCTTATTGCTATTATCAAGTTTTGACGAAAACTCAAATCTTGGTCAAGGAGTATGAAAACCCTCCAAGGTGGACTAAGAGTTGGAAGGACGAAAACCCTTTCATGCTCATGGCAAGTTAAGGACGAGAACCCTTGATATTGCCACTGTTGAGTTAGGGATGAAAACCTCTAATTCAGCAAATTTGTAAGTATTTCCAAAGAATTCACTATATGATTGATTTTGAGAATTGTGCTATGATTTATTGATCTGAATATTATTATAAATTCTTAATTTTTGATAAAGCTATTATCATTTTGAGTAAATATTATTGTTTTAAGGAAAAAATCAGGAATATCCCAAAAAGGGACATTATAGGGAATGGTGTTATATAGTACTTGGAAAATTAGTTACACAAAAATGTATAAGGAATAATAATTGAAATTTTGAAATACTAGTAGCTATACACATTACATTGAACAAAGAAAATGACAATGCTTAATATGTATATCAAACATATTATATTCAAATGGAAAAATACAATTGGCCAAAGGCCTAATGCCTCTAATCATCCCCAAAGTCTATGCCAAACTCCTCATCACTTGAACTGCACGAGTCTTCTTGAGGTCAATCTCATTCAAACCAATACCAATCGACCATGTTTATGTTGCATCATCATCAACTTGTGCTGCCTCCTTTGGCTATACATCCCATTAGGCTACTAGACTCTTCTTGTATGTAAGTATGTTGCAGTCAATGAGATGAAAGCTACTATGTACAACCACAAGCTTCTCTACCCTTCTTGGGGTAAACTTGTTCCTCCAAATAGAGTGGATGAAGCTATACATATACCAATCCTCTCAATCGTAGAATAACTAGAAACTTTGGACAATAGGTGAATGGCTAGTGTGGTTGTCAAAGGAGGAGGCCCAAGGCTTACCTTTAAGGCTTGATAAATAAGTTGAATGGTTGATTGATGAAGACTTACTCTTTCTCTTGCTCTCACTCACAGTTCACTCTTGCTCAATGCAATGAAAACTTGATAGTGATGTGAATTGAGGGTGGGATGTCATGTTCCAGGTTTTTGGAGTGTTTAGAGTGTGGGTGGGGTCAATATAACTTTTAGTGTTAGTGCTAGTGGCTCACTTTTCCAAAAAAACCCTTTTTAAATAAAAAAATTATTTTTTTACTATTTACTTTCAGGACTGGGGGATGGGCACAGGTTTTTGAAACATTCTAGGGACATGTGTGAGTTTCCTCAAGGTCTTAGGGACATTCCCTCGATGTACTCTCTCAATGTCACCATTAGGTGGATGCCCCAAAAACATCTCCTATTTGAGGAAAACGTTTTAGGAATTTTTCCTTGCTGCTGCTGGTTGGGGTGCTGTAGGAGGTGCATTTCTCTAGAGTCTCTATAAGTCTTGATGATGTACTAGTTTTCAGAGATGATAGGCTTTAATGGGGATGTGTCCCCATGGAACACTATTTTTTTCTTATCCATCATCCATCACATTGCAAATGGAAAGATATATAATTGAACACTTAATACAATGTGTGAGGATTGTTGAGCACATTAAGTCTTAACTTCTCCATTTCTGGTTATAGATGCCATGCACTTTGCCCCAACAATCATTATATATGATGTTTTTTTTATTCATAAAAAGCCCTGTAGTAAAGCAATCAACATCCTTCTATCTATGCACTTGAACCTTCTATCCTCTGTATCATGTAACATTCTGCCTCCTGGAATTATCCAAACTAGACAAATCTGTTCTTTGTTGTCTCCCTTCAATGATTCAAACCTGCCATTTCAGTTACAAAAAAGGTACAAAATTAAGAGCTTGAACTGTCTGGTTTCGATTCTGTTTTGTTCTCTCCATCTTATCAATTCTGATGCCATATTCATTTGACTTAAAAAAAAGGGACAAAAGTAAGAGCTTTTTCATTCTGTTTTGTTCTCTTCATCTTATCTCTTCTGATCTAAGTTACCAATTCGTTTTTGGATTCGGGTATGGGTACGTGAATCCAGTATGGGATTCGGTCAAAAAATTTTTTGGGGTTGGGTACGGCAATAGAAAAAACATATAAAAATCAGAAATATATACATATTTGCAGCAGTAATTAAGTTCAGAATACACCACCATATTAATAGTCTAATAACATAGCAAAAATACATCACCACTTTCATTAAGAGTTTCAAAGTCTGTCATACTACATCTTGGCAAGGTAAGCCAAGAAATCGATTTGGAATAGCATTTAACTAATGCTGGAATATTGATGAAGAACCTCCATTTGGATTCAAAAATAGGTAAATGTTTATAAAACCAAGCCAAAGCAGATTAGATAAATGAAAATTGTAGACCATGGATCTCTATGTACTAGAAACAATGATATGCAGATCATATTAAAAAACAATTAGGGATCTAGCAATGATGCCTCAATAGATTTGAATTGCTTATGGAATAACAGATATCATGATCACCTCCAGGAAATAATGTTCTTCAAAGTAGTCAAGCCGCTTAATGGCAATCTATCCCTTTTTAATAAAAGGAAATAGCCTATTCCCACCGCTTGTGATCTAAGGGAGTGTTTGCATATTTGTAAGAGACCAGGTGTCTCTCAACCCGATCACTGGCCAATAATACTGAGGTTTTGTTTTGTTTTCTGTATTTTTGGTTTTTTTTGTGTTTTTGCACTAAAAAGAACAATTTGCGATTTTGCAAGAAATGACTGGAAAATTAATATAAAATACCAGATGCATAAATACAACAGAATATAGATCAAATCTTGTTGCCAGATAGTTTATGAATCATGCTGAATGGTTACAACTGTGAGAAATCAACATACAAATGAAAAAGCAACAACATTCATTGTGAAAACCTGGTTATTGCAGCCGCCATTAAATGATGAAAGAAGGTACGGCTAACTTCACAACTGTTGTCTCCAGCCTCAGAACAGATGCAAAGGACTCCAGAGATCTAGGCGCCCTCACTGGAGTAAACAGAAGACCAAAAGGCAAGGCGTTTCACTTGCAAATAAAAGTACGGCCCTTTCAGCAGTAGTACGGCCCTAGCAGCAACATTTATTGAAGTACGACTTCTTGAAGTAAGTGCCAGATCACATAACCAAGAATAAATATATCGCCTTATTACTCAGAAGAATAAACCTTGTGAAAACTATTGTCTGAATCCACTTCCGTAAGCTCAAATGCAACCTCTGTATGAAGTCACCCTGTTTGACAATCTTCAACTGATATTTCATAGTCTCAGTATGTCAGATCTTGAAGAGGGAACGTTCCTCAAAACCTGCTGATCTGCAGAAACCCTGGTTTCTCAAACCCCAATGCTCTCAGAGAGAAAAGATAACAAATTTGAATAATCAACATCAGAGTTCGATTTGTCTTTTGAAAGAATATATAACCTTCTCAAAAATTCGACCTTCTCTCATAAAAATCCATTAAATGCATTTAATAATATAAATTCGCCCTTTTTCAATACTTAGGCTAATATTTAATTAAATGGCGTCTCTTTTATTTAATGAGTATTAAACTCATTAAATATTTAAATTTTTCCCTTATAAAGTATTAAAAATACTTTATAATTTGCCATTTAAATATTAACTTTAATATTTCATTAAAATGACTTTATATTATAAAGTCAAATTAATTATTCCTTCAATTATTATTAAATGCTTCTAATAACCCCTGTTTGCTCAACCAGAGCATCAATCCAGAGGAGTTGATCTTGGTGACCATTAAAACTAGGTCTGCCCAAAATAAGCGGCTCCTTCCTTGACTTACTACTCGTAGTATCTGTAATACAAGTGTGTCTGCGAAGGCCAAACTGAATCAGCTTCTTTGGAGTGATGGCTTCCCAATCTTTGGATAAGCGCCTCCAAGTGATCCTCTAAACACATCTGTCAACCTACGAGGATCTGAATAATAGGCTAACCACTGACACGATGGTATTGTCTAGGAAGGGGACATTACAGTCAGCCCTCCCTGAAATTGCTTGTCCTTAAGCAATCTCAGCTCTAGATGTTGTAAAATCTCCTCTAACTCCCAAGTAGCATCCTCAACTGGCAAGTCTCTCCATTTGATCAAATACTCTCTGATAACCCGCCTTTGAAGATGTCTCTCTCTAACATCGAGGATGGCCTCAGGCACTAATATCAACTTCCCCTCGTCATCAAGGGGTGGCGGTACTGGAGAGGGAATCACATGCTGACCCAATGCCTTCTTCAGGCGTGAGACATGAAATACGTTGTGCACCCTGCTATTCGCCGGTAAATCCAACTCATAAGCAACCTCGCCCACTTGTCTGATAACACGGAATGGACCATAGTAACGAGGTTTCAACTTCTCTGCACCACTCTTCTGCAGAGTAGACTGACGATATGGCTGTAACATGAGATACACCATGTCACCCACTGCAAAAGAACGCTCAACCCTCTTCTGATCAGCATACTGCTTCTGCTGATTCTGTGCCCGCTGGATATTGTCTCTGAGAGACCTCAAAATGTCCTGCTGACTCTGCATCATATCACCAGCGCTAGGCACTCTGCTATCACCCAATATCAAATCCAAAAGGTTG
>VDFB02054722.1:0-26839 GCA_007258455.2 Sequoia sempervirens
TTCTTCCTTGGTTTGTAGATTAGGCAATCAAAGAAAGGTATATTCATATCACAATCTAAGTATGTTAAAGAAGTTTTGAATGGATGACTCTAAACTAGTATGTACTCCTATGGTTATTGTTGTAAGTTGAGCAAGAATGATAAATCTCCTAAGACAGATCAGAAAAAGTATAGATCAATGATTGGTGGACTATTATATCTTACTACTACTAGACTAGATATCATGCATTCAGTTTGTATTTTGGATAGATTTCAAGAAGATCTCAGAGAATTTCATGTTACAGCAATGAAGAGGATATTCAGATATTTGAAGGGCACTCTAGATTATGGTTTGTGGTATCCTAAGGATACTAACTTCTCCTTGAGTGCATATAAAAATGCAGATTGGGTTGGATATGAAAATCAAAGGAAAATTACAAGTGGTGGTGCTTTCTTTCTTGGAACCAGGTTGGTTTCATGGCTAAGTAAGAAGCGGGATTCAGTATCATTATCTACTACAAGAGTAGAATATATTGCAGTAGCATCATGATGTACACAGGTGTTGTGGATGAAGCAAACATTGAAGGATATCAAAGTTTCATATGATGAACCTATTTCTATCATGTGTGAAAATACAAGTGTAATCAATATATTTCTATCATGTGTGAAAATACAAGTGTAATCAATATTTCAAAGAATCTGATAATGTATTCAAGAACAAAACATATCTCAATCTGTTATCACTTCTTGAGAGAGAAATTTGCAAAGAATGAGGTGAAGTTGAAGTATGTGCCTACTAAGGATCAAGTTGTTAATATTTTCACAAAGGATCTTCCAAAAGATACTTTTGAGTATCTATAGGATAAGTTAGGGTTTATTGCCACTCCTTCTTTCAACCAGATGCATAAGTGTGTGCATCTGTCTAGGAAGCATTTCAAGATACATTCTTGGTCCTGGACTGATGTTGATGGCTACCTCTCAGGGGGAGTAGGTTGCAGTAGTTGCTAGAGAGTGCAGTAAAGAATTAGTGTAGTTGCTTGTTGGTGTTGCAAGTAGTGTCAACGAGGTGTATTTAGGTGTTTCCCCTTGAATTTTAGTGAAGGGAGAGATCAAATGAGTTCAATACAAGAAAGAAAGTTGGATGAATTGATGACCCTTTTCCATTGATGTCAAAAGGGGAGAGAGTTAAATTGGTTGAAAAACCATAAGAGGAGAAATAAAAACATGGATAGAGTTGACAATGTAGAAGTGAATATGGTTTGAAGACCATAAGGGGAGAGTATGGAAAAGTATTGTCTGAGGAGCAAAGGAGGAGGATGATTTAGAGTGCAGGTGTTGTACGAGAATTTTGTGAAGAGTAAATAATTTTCCCAGTCAGGGGGAGTATTGCTTATTGCAGTATTGATGTTGGTTGATTTTTTTGTTGATGGTTTTTTAGAAAGTAGGTGGTGCCATCAATGACAAAGGGGGAGATTTTTGGAAGTTTGGAGATGTTGGAATCTTGAGTTGTTTGTGAGTTGCTTGGGTGTTGTCATTGATGTCAAACCCTTGTATCAAGAGAGTGTTGGAATGCTACTACTATTAATGATGTGTCTAGAAAGGTTGGTATTGATGTCAACACATGTTTATTTTTTCATTGATGTCCTACTTCAGTATAATTGCAGAGGTTGTTGGTCTAACTTGTGTTTGAGGAGATTGTTGTAGTTGGAAAGTGTTGCATGTTGCAAATGTATATGTGTTGTAGAGATGTTAGTAATGTTGTTGATGAAGTTGGTTATTTGGTTCCAAGTACTTTTGAGAAAATTTAAATAAAAGAGAGTTCAATGTGACAAAGTGGTGTTTAGTGCTTTGCTCCGCATTTCTTCATGATTAAAGATATGCTAATATGATTTGGTTGTGATGATCAAAGGTGTTTAGAGGTGTCATCTCAAGAGTTTTAGGTTATGTATTGTACTACAGTGGAAGATTTTTTTGACAGTATGTTTGTCTGATGAAATAGGGTGTTTGGGAGAAATGAGATTGCTTTACATTTTTTTGCAGTGAAAGTTCTAGTGTTGCAGATCTACAAACGTGCTAATAATTTTTGTATCTATCTTCCCTTGAATTTTTAGGTTCTAAGTTGTTTCAAAAAAAAATTTGGTGTGTTGGATGTCTGTGCCAGTGTGTTTGGTTGTATATAATGAAGGTGTTCTTGAGTTTCAGGTGGTTGTAGTAGTTGTGGCTAGAATATTTTGATGATGCTAGAATATTTTGAGATGTATGGATATTTTGGAGTGTTATTGTGTGGTTTGTAAGATATTTTTAGACCTTGAGAGATGTGTTTGGAATCACTTTTTAGTATTAGCACTAATTGCAGAGGATAATTGTTGGTTGAGGAAGTGTTGAGAAGCATGTCGGTGTGGATTTGGGTCCCATTTAAGTAGTGGCATGGTTTGGCTTCACTTCTTTATACTGTGGAAGTTTTTGGTGCCAACCTATTTTATTTTGCATGGTTGTGGTGCATACATTTCCTTAAGGCCAACCTAATTGAGATTGTTTTAGGTCGCAGAGGGTATGAAAGCAAGGAAAATTGTTGTGTGGATTAAGAGAAAAGTGTGTGATGTGAAACATGTGAATGTGATCAATTGTGATGATTTGAGTGTGAGCCTTAATGCCTATGACTTCCTAATGCAATGAGTAGAAGGTGTCTACATTTCAGTCTGTTTGATGAGTTGTTTTTGCTTCAATGGAACTATATCTTCGGCATAAGAGAGATGCATTGTTAGCAATTCAAATTGGTAGTGACCTACCCCTTCTTCTATTCTTCTTTCTTCTAGATAGTGAGCCACCGGAAGTGAGCCCTTAGCATTGAGCCTTATTATATTTGGTGTTGTTATTCATATATTAGTGAACTAATCCTCACCGTAGTTTTTCCCTTCTTGGGTTTTCCACGTAAATCTGGTGTTCTTATGTGTACGGATGTGTATGCATTACTATTTCATATGTTTATATTTTTTTGATGCATGATAAGGGTTTAATGGTTGTTAAGGGTTTAAGGTTAATTCAGATCTGAATGTTAATGAGGGTATTTGATGTTTTAAATTATACAACTGATTCACCCCCCTCCTCCCCCTCTCAATTTTCTTGTGCATCTAACATAACCATGAAGTGGGAAACTTCATGTGCACCAATATCCATCATTTTAATTTGAATAATTCATTATTATCCTTTCATGAGTTAAAATGGAAACTTTCCCATTCTCTCCTCCAATTTTATCCATCAATTTTGCTATCAAATTTTGACTGTCGATTGAGCATTCATCTCCTATAAATGCAACCCTTCACCCTATTTCAAAGGCACCACGAAACTTTGAAATCTTGTAGCCATTATCATCCTAAGCTTATTGAAGTTATGCATACACTTCTAAGAGCAACCATAATAGTTCACATCAAACTTAGATTAGAAAACAAAACTACATATTTTATGCCTTGATCTCGTTTGGAAGTAGGGTATGTAGGCAATTTGGGATACGAAAGATGTTCCCAGTACTCAGGGATTCGTGGATGGGGCTTAGGGAATATCTAAGGAGTATGTTAATGTAATTAATAATATATGATTAATTCAATCAAGAAAATTTATTCGTTTAAGAGAAAATGGTAAATTTCAAATATTAATATCAAGATAAAATAAATTCCTTGTGTACTCAAAAGGATCCAAGAAGGATCACTTGATTCCCCAAGGGCCTTAGGCAAAAATTCTAAGGTGGGTTTCAAGAATTTTATCATTATTATTATGTACTCCTAAAGAAGGACCTTGGTGCACTTCCTTTAGGGAATGTACTCAAGTTAGAGAGTGACTCGGATGAGTCTAAAGTCTTTGGCTAGAGCATTTTACTCATCTTGTTTTGATGGATGGATGCCCATCCTATTTTGATGGATGTATGCCTATCTTGTTTTGATGGATAGATGTCAAATTCCCATCTTGTTTTGATGGATGGATTCCTATCATATTTTGATGGATAGATGATTCCTTGAGTATACAAGAGAATGAACACTTAATAACTTAAAATAAAATAAACACAAAAAAAAATTCTGAAAATTTTGAGTGTAATGGGTTGGGTTGTTACATGTGGTATCAGAGCCAAGTTTGGAAGCTAGGCCTTGAGCCTACTACGAATTGTGTAAATTAAAGACACATAATATTTTGTGACCTACAATTTGAACTTATTTTTATTGATGCTTCATTTCTAACTTGTCTTATTTTGTGTTGTATTTAGTTTTCTTTCTTTCAACTAAAATTAGTCATATTGTGTATGTTAAGTGTTTCTTTATTTCTTTGATCTTTGATGAAATTGTTTTTTAATATTTATGAAAGTGTTGTTTAATATTTTCACATTAATTTTTGGCATAATCATCACATGATTTTAGATTTATTGTTGAAATTGAATACATTTTAGAGGTCTATTGTTGGAAATGATATCCTTTATGACTTATTTTGGAATGGATATATTTTGACTTGTTGTTGGAGAAGTTATAAATTTTATGACTTATTGTTGGAATGAATACATTTTATGACTTATTGTTGAAATCGAATCATTTTATAACCTATTGTTGGAATGGAAATATTTAACTTATTGTTGCAATAAATATATATTTTATGACTTACTATTGGAAATAATACTTTTTGTGCCTTAATGTTGTAATGGATATATTATTGCTAGAATGGATATACAATTGATAGCTTATTGTTGGAATGAATGTATTTTATAACTTATTACTAGAGTGGATAGGCATTTTTGATTTACTATTGAAATTAATATATTTTTATTGATATACATTTTTATGACTTATTATCTTATTTTTGGAATGGATATTTATTTAAATTGAGTCTTTTTTTATTTTTTTGAATGATTCAATTTACACCATGTATCTTCAGTTAAGGAAAACTTTGGATGAGTATAACATAATTAATATATAAAATGAACAAGTTTCAAACTTATAAACTATATCTATTTAACCTATAGAATAAGACCTAATAAAATAATTTAGTGGGATAAATTTTGATGGATGAATGATAACTTTGTTCTAAGATTATTCTAAATCTACAAGTGGATTGGAACAATGCACAATGTAAAGGGGGGAAGATGTCATGACCCTCTTTCTTAGAACATTTGGAAAACTCTTTATTATTATTAAACTAGTTTGAAATAATTATTTTTTTATTTTATTAAGGTTAATTTATAAAGTTAAACTAAAGGAAAAATTCAATAAATTAAAATATTTTGATAAATCAAATAGATATTTTGATAAATAAATAAATAAAATTTTTGATACAAAATATTTTTAATATGGAAGAAAAGAAAAGAAACTTGGCAATATAAATCTTTTCAAAATTATGGGAGGATAGAAATAAATAAATTTTATTTATTTATTAAGACTTGACATATTTATCTATTCCATCTTTCTATTTTTCTTCCAATCAACTCCTCTTCTCTCATCAGTTAACTCCATCTCATTTTAGAATTTAAATCTTCCATTATTAGTTAACTACTCTCCCTTTTAGAAACTTCTTTCGTCATCATCGATTAACTAAGCATGAAGTGGGAAACTTCATGTGCACTATTATGCATTATTTTAATTTGAATAAGTCATTATTATCCTTTCATGAGTTAAAATGGCAACTTTCTCATTCTCTCCTCCAATCTTGTCCATTGATTTTGTTATCCCGTCAATTGAGTATTCATCTCTTATAAATACAACCCTTCACCCTATTTCAAAGGCACCACGAAACTTTGAAGTCTTTTAGTCATTATCATCTTGAGCTTATTGAATTTATTCATGCACTTCTAAGAGCAACCACAACAGTTCACATCAAACTTAGATTAGAAAGTAGAACTACATATTTTACACCTTGATCCCTTTTCGAAGCAGGGTATGTAGGAAGTCTAGGATACGAAGGATGTTCCCAGTACTCAAGAATTCAAGGATGGGGCTAAGGGAATTAAGGAGTAAGTATGTTAACTCAATTAATAATATATGATTAATTCAATCAATAAAATTTATTCTTTTAAGAGAAAATGGTATAATTTTAAATATTAATATCAAGATAAAATAAACATTTTGTACTTTGGAAGGATCCAAGAAGGATCACTTGATTCCCCAAGGGCCTTAGGCCAAAATTTTGAGGTGGATTTCAAGTCTTTTATCATTATTATTATGTCCTCCTAAAGATAGACCTCAGTGCACTTCCTTTAGGAAATGTAGTCTTTAGAAAGTGACTTAGATGATTCTAAAGTCTTTGACCAGATCATTTTACCCATCTTGTTTTGATGGATGGATGTCAATCCTATTTTGATGGATAGATGCCTATCCTATTTTGATAGATAGATGTCAGATTCCCATCTTGTTTTGATGGATGGATTCCTATCCTATTTTTATGGATAAACTATTCCTTGAGTATACAAGATAATGAACACTTACTAACTTTAAAAAAAAAAAAAGTGAAAATTTCGAGTGTAATGGGTTGGGTTGTTACACTCAACTACCTCAAAGAACAAAGCTCGGGTGATAGGATAAAATGATGAGAGTTCAAAAAATAGAAAGAGTAGATAACAAAGGTTTTCTTGACATGCTAACAAGCTCTCGGCTAAGGATGATAGCACAGTGCATGGATGTCCCTATGATTCGTTGACGTCTCATATGGACCAAAAACCAAGAATGTACCCAAAAAAAAAGTGACTACTTCTATTCTAACTGCTAAGAACTTCAAGAATGCACATAAATAACTAAAAATAACACAACTAAAAGAATGTAAGTTGGATGAAATGTAGATGATAGAATGAAGAGAAAGAAAGCCTCACAACAAACCAAGCAATGAAGCCTCCAACAAAAGAATATATTCAACACCTTCACACATAATACCGAGAGAAAATGTTGGGGTTGTTTAGGGGCTTGTCTCAATCAAACCCTTGTTTCAGTGTTTCCACCTCCATGGATAGCTAGATAGATAGATAAATAGACAAGAAGATAAAATGCATAGACAAGGGATGTGATAAATCCCAAAGATTCTCAAAGACATAAGATAAGTAGATATTACCAGCAAGGCTTGAGGAAGCCAAAGAGAGAGAGAGAGAGAGCTATGAGAGCCATGAGAGATGCAAAGACTATTGTGAGAGATTGAGACCACTATAGCAAGCTATAGAGAGTTGTACAAGCTTGAGAGAAAGAGATTGAGAAAGATGAAAGAGAGTGAGAGAGAATGTCCAAGAGAGAAATACTGAGAGATAATAGAAGTAAAAAGATAGATTTTAAATAGAGAAGAGGAGGGAAATGGATGTTTTAATGTTGAAATGTTGTGGGACACTGGCACAGTGTGCGGGCATCCACATGACACACTAGTGTCCAGAAAAATCATCCTAAAAATGGTGGGAACAAGGAAAAGGTTTAACACAAAGCTAACATAAGAAGGTGAAACATATAAAAATGGGGTTCACCAAAATGAAATACTATGATGAACCAATTCCTCCTAATTTCATTCAAGATTTGTAATATATTGTGCAAATGAGAAACAGTAACCAAATCTAACCCAACAAACAGTCAAAAGGAAAATCTGGAAAGGGTCAAATGTTGTGTACCTTTCACCAAAAGTGTTTTTTCAGTTCTCACTGAGGACTCATTCACCCTATGGCAAATGGATCCTGGCTAGGGCTCCTGAAAATCAGTTTCTAGGTTCTATTCTTCTATTTCTGCACTCCCAAATTCTAGTTAGACACTATCGGAAAGCCGAAAATAAAACCTGTAGCTTAGTTTCCATGATTTGGCAACTTTTCTTGCAACTTTGACAACTTTTGCAATTTTTCTCTCTAATTGATCTTCAACCTAAAACCTGCAATCACACATCAAAGGAGAGAAAAATGTTGTTAGTTAGGGAATAGGGCTTTGCCTTGGTCAAACCCTGTTTTGGTAAGTAAACCTTGTGATGAAACAATGAAACATGAATGGATGAAACAAAGAAACATGAACAATGATGCCTTATTTGAAACCTTGGATAAATCTAAAAACTAGCATGAAGTGACCTCAATGAATGTAGATCTTGATCATGAAACTTTATTAGAGATAATGCCTTGAATATGCTTGAATGGGTCTTTAACACTACATCAACATATTAGCTCAAACAACATGCATGATGCAATACATCTTTGACATGATGAAATGAATCTTGATTGCTGCAATAATCTTCTTCAAATCTACCCTTGAACATGCCTTAAAAATTTCTCTTGAATGCTCTTAATCTCATAAACTTTCTAGAATGCTTGAAGACTTAAAATTGCTAGGGGGGAACTAAGTGAAACAACCTTATATTTATATGTAACTTAAGATTAATTCCCAAAATTCAAATATGACAAGCCGACATTGAATTATGGATTTGAAATCATTAAAATACCACTAAAAACATATCCAAAAGAGGGGTCCTAGGTCTAAGTGAGGACCCATTCACCATAGGGCGAATGGGTCCTAAGCCACTCACCTAGGACACACATTGGACAAGGTGAAATGTCATGCAAAAATAGGGTCCTAGAATTAAGTGAGGACACATTCGCCCTATGGCGAATGGGTCCTAAATCACTTACCTAGGACACACATCTTCCAAAGTTAAGTGTTGTGTAATGGCATTTATGAATTTTGGGTTTTATCCCTCAAAATTTGCATTTAATTAGGCTTGGATTTGAATTAAAGGGGCCAATTAAGGAAAATTAACCTTGATCAATTAATAAATCCCTAGATTATTATGAAAGTGTAAAGATACACCTTACAACACCCTAAATAAGGCACAATTAAGTCCATTTTATTAAAAAGGGTCCTAAACTTAATGTGAATATGAAAAACATATTACAACACTAAATCAAGGCATAATTAAGCTCATTTTATTATTAATTATTCCCAAATTAAGTGTGGAAAAAGGGATACTTTTTCCGACACTAAATTTTTCCCCCACTTTAGTGAGAGGATGACCTCATGTCAAAATCACACTAATGTAGACATCCAAGACACTTATGTATGCAACATTGAAAAAGATACACAATCATACAACATCAAAGATCAAGAAGATTAAGCCTAGATTGTCCAACACAATTTCAAACACATCTAAGCTATCAGTTTGTGCTCACTCTGAGGTAGTAGAACTTCAGGCTATCCACTAGGTGAGTCTTCCAATAAGATGGCTTAGTGAGAAATTCACGCCTCTATGTCATCTTTTCACCGTACAATGAGAAAGTCATGCCTCTATGTCACCTTCTCATCATACTAACCATACCAAATCTATCCCTCTGATAACTTCAATAAGGTGCCACAATGCTAGGAAAGGCTCCACACGAAAGCAAGGTGTGTTATGCTAGGTGGCCTTGAATTTAGGGTTCGAGCTTCACAAGGTTAGCAAGTTGCATTATGTCAAACACTTATGAACAATAATGCTAGTAATTTATTTTTTTTCAAAGGGATTTTGCTTAGTTTGTGTAAGGTCTTCTTAGGGAACATCGTGCCTAATGTCTCCAAGAGAGGACAAGTCAAGAGTAAAAGATTCACAACTTAGGGAATGCAATGTGTTGCATCACCACTAAGAGGAAATTCATACACTAAGAAATATCGCACTCTTGGAGGACATCAAACCCAATGACACCGCCAAGAAAAGGATACATCACAAGAAAAAAAAGAAAATTGCACCATGAAACATGAAAAATGTCGAAAGATATTATCGATGTATGCCCCACTTTAAAGTGATTGCTAACATCATTATTGTGAGAAATTGCTTTAAAGTAGCCAATGTTCAATCCTAAGACATGAGAGCTTACTCGGAAAGCCCTATGCCAAATCATATGTTTCCAAAATGAAGTTATGTCATGAAAAAGGAAGGAGGGGTTTCCCCCAAAAATACATAAGGGATCTATGGATTCAGGGTCAGTATATCATTGCTACAATGTTGTTATAGAGCTCAGAATCATCATCATCCCCCAAATAATCATAGAACTGGAAGAATGAAACATAAAGAGAGAAAAAATAAAATCCTCTCAGGTCAACATGGAAGAGACCTAAATGTCTCGACGCCTTGCGTCATCCCCAAAAGGAAAACACAAGACAAGTGAAAAAGGTAAAATGTTCATGACATATAGAAGAATGTAGATGCAAATAGAGGATTGCATAAAGAGAGAGAGAGAGAGATACATCAAATGAAACAACACGGGGGATCACATTATGCACATGCAATCACATAAAGAAACATGAAAAAGAAAACAAAGCAAAATACTAGTAAGGCACATGTGAGTCAGCCTATAGTAGGTTGTCTGCATCCCAATCTTGATCAGTATATATAGAAGGTGCACAACTAGCCAAAGGGACAATGAAAAGTACCAAAGTTAGGAAAAGGCTATCTAACCCTTCGCCCCCACTAAGTGTAGGACAAGGATGAGCCAAGATGGGTGATGAAAATGAGCTCCTTGCGATATAATTATTTTCAATGAATGTAAAACATGTAATAGTAAGCATACTAGGATCCTAAAACTATTACATGGCAAGGAGTGAAATGCATAATTTTAGTCAAGTTTGATTCTTAGAGGGTGCAAACTTCTTCAATACTTTCTTTAAAACATGACAATTGTCGGTATGATGGCCAAATAATCTATGATAAGCACAATATGGTTCATATTTGCTAGTTTGTCTTTTGGTAAAGTTTGCATGTTTAGGTGGTAATTCGATTAGTTGTCAATGTAAAAGAGCATAGAAGATTGTCTCAGTTTTGTAAATTTGTAAGAGGTTATAAATAGATTCATGAGGTTCATACAACTATTGTAACTGAATCTTTTGATGATCATGCACTCTTGGTTTCTTCTTCTTTGGTATGATAACTGTGTTTTCAAAAACTTCATCTTCTAATTCCAAGTCCTTTCCTTTTTCAAAAAAGGATGTGTTAGGGGTAGTAAATTGTTCAGAAGGTGTGGCTTCTTTTCATTTATTCATAGGTAATGTATTGGAAGCGGGTTGAAGAAGGGAAAAAATTTTGTTGATGAAGTAACCCAAGTTATATACATATTCTATTCCTTGTTCATATTTAAGTAGCTTTCGTAAGTTTCCTATAAGAGGAACAACATGGATAGCAATGGGTTCATCTCTCACAAGGTCATGTAAAGTTTTCAATTCTTCATCTAGCAACCTTATGTTCTCTTGTAGGACATGAACAACATCATGCATATTAGTTGTAGGTAGGGAAATCATTGGAAATGAGGTATGCATGCTATGATCCATAGGGGGTTGATTATCAACACTATTAGAAATAGAGTTAGAAAACACAAGATCCAAGGCGAATGGTGTATCGCCGGATGACATGAGTCTCAAACTATGGCTCACAATAGTATTTCTAGTAGGGCACCAAGTTGTAAAGCTCATACAAGTTTAACAAACTCAATTTCAACCCAAAATGGAAAGAGAGTAAAGGTGCAATGCAATGACCTAGAATGTAATGCGATTTTCAAATTCTAAACAAGGTAATTTGTTGATTACACTATGCAAAAATATAAAAATGAAGTCTTGTAAATGCAATTTTTAAATCAAACAATGCACTAACTTTACCAAATTAAGCTAGATATGATCAAATTGATGAAATAGAAATTTTGCAAACAATAACACCAATCTGAAAGCAACAAACATAAATGCAAAAATGAATATTTTAATGCCCGAAAATTTAGATTATGACCTGATCATGGACTCATTCACCCTATGAGGGTTTTGAAATAAAATTTTGCATATTTTTAAGTGATTTTCAATGATTTTTAGATTCGGGTTTGTTAAAGCAATTTTCAGTTTCAGTTTTCTATGAATCTAATGTGAAATGCAAGTGAAATTATGACAAAATGACAACCTAGAGAAGCTAGTTTGATATGCAATTTTTGTTTCAATTTTCAAATGCAATTTAATATGATGTATATGATATGCAAGAGGACTATTTTTTTTTTTTTGTATTTTTCAGATTTGAAGAATGCAAAATATGCAATCCTAAAACCTTTAATGAGATGCAAAGTTGAATGAAAACTAGACACCCTAAATGAGACCTAATTCAATGCAAAGAGATGCAAATGAATGAAATATCTAAACCTAGGATGAAAAATGACTTCCAAAATTAGAAAATGTAATGATCAAAGGTCAAGTTCACCATAATGAAACATATAAAAATTGGGTTCACCAAAATGAAATACTATGGTGAACTAATTTCTCCTAATTTCATTCAAAATGTGTACTATATTGTGCAAATGAGAAGCAGTAACCAATTGTAACCCAACTAACAATCAAAAGGTAGATCTAGAAAGGGTCAAATGTTGTGTACCTTTCACCAAAAGTACTTTTTCAGTCCTCGTTGAGGACTCATTCGCCCTATGGCGAATGGGTCCTAGCTAGGGCTCCTGAAAATCAATTTTTGGGTTCTATTCTTCTATTTTTGCACTCCCAAATTCTAGTCAGACACTGTCGGAAAGCCAAAAATAAAACATGTAGCTTAGTTTCCAAGATTTGGAAACTTTTCTTGAAACTTTGATAAATTTTGCAATTTTTCTCTCTAATTGATCTTCAACCTAAAACCTACAATCACACATCAAAGGGGAGAAAAGTTTTGTTTGTTAGGGAATAGGGGTTTGTCTTGATCAAACCCCATTTTGGTAATTAAACCTTGTGATGAAACAATGAAACATGAACAATGATACCTTATTTGAAACCTTGGATAAATCTGAAAACTAGCATGAAGTGGCCTCAATGAACATGTAGATCTTGATCATGAAACTTGATTAGAGATGTGTGTGTGAAAAATGTATCAATTATGAATGAATTCAAACACATCAATAAGACATTATATCAAGGAAAACTAAAAAAGAAAATAGGATGAACAAACTGTTACTGCAGCTTCCCCGAAATCGTCTTATTTCTCTCTAACTCCAGCGTTTTGTTGTTTCCAATTGCTCTCAGATTCAGCAGATCAAGCTCAACAAATGGACAACTGAAGAATGAGATGTAAATAAAATGCATACTATACTCAATGCAAGACTATGCTAAGATGAAAATATTGTTGTGATGCTAAAAGGATGCGAGTGCATAAGCTGATTGCGTGTATGTTTGTGCGTTCGTCGTGCGTATGCGTGTGTAACCAAAGCTTGGATTTGCACCAGTATTTATAGTCTTTGAAAGGATTCGATTGGCTGACACGATTAACGGCCCAGATTAAGCTTGTTAGAATGGACGGTGGAAGATTTTAGAAAGTGCAGAGGGAGATAGAAGGTTTCCCTTTTCCTTCAATTTCCGTCATTGAGATCCGAAGGGAATTTGCCGTTTTGAAGAATGAGTTAAAATGAGTTTATAATTAAATTAAATAAATTTATTTAATTTGTAAGTGAAGATGGATATAGAAACTCGCATAATTAAATAAATTATATTTAATTATGTTTTAGAAATGAATTTAGAGTGTAATTAAATATTTAAAAATATTTAATTATTTATGGAGTGAGAAGAAAATATTAAATTAAATATTTAATATTTAATTTAATTATGGGATGAAGAGAATATTCCATATTTGAATTTAAATATTCAACTTTAGAATAATATGATAATCAATATAAATAAATTATGAAAATTTATTTAATTTAATTAAGAAGAATATGGGAAATGTCAATAATTAAATAAAGTTATTTATTTAATTAAGGTAGAAGAATTATAAGAATGAACAATATAAATAAATAATTAAATTTATTTATATGTAGATGACTTTAGGAGAATTAATTAAATAATTTATATTTAATTAATTAACAAGTTTAATCATGACCATTTTTAGACATATACATTTTGTCCCTCTTTGAAGTGATGTGTAAAACGCATTGCTTCAAAGTGTATGCAACCTAAAATGGTCACCTAGACTTTGGGCCCCATTTATTTAATTTGTCAACATCAACTTTTTGAATCAATGATTGTCACATTTTCAAATCAAATTTCTTAGTCAATTCATAGCTATTTCAAATGTTTCAATTTTCCCTAAGGTTTGAATGCTTCATTAATTTTATTTAATCAAAAGAAATAAATCCCTTTTAATAAATAAAATAATGTTATTTAATTGAAGTTAATATTACTTAAATAAAATGATGCTATTTAATTAAATCTATTTTTAATTAAATAATTTTATTTTATTTTATTAATATTCATTTCTAAATTACATAATCTTATTTTATTTTATTAAAAGAGATATTATCATCTTAAATTAAATAAAATAAATGAAAATATCCTCTCAAGAATATCTGTGATGAAAAAAAGGAAACAAATCAGTTAAAAGGGAAATAAACTATAAAAAGAATTCCAATCAAGATTTGTTTCTATTTTTCTATTTATCCCACATTGCTTCTGAATTTGCCTTCAATTCTACTTTTGCCTATAAAATGAGCCCTCTCATTCTCATTTCAAGGATCACGAATTTTTACATCAAACTTATGCTACAATCATTTGAGATTACATTAGTTTGATTATATAAGCATCTTATTTTTAGAGCATATAGTTTAATATTACATTTTAGCTTAATCTTCATAGTAGATTAATTTGCAAAATAATTCATTTATGGCATTGCATGTAGATTAATTTTCATTTCAATAAATTAGTTTGGTTTATTGCATTTTACAGCCATTTAGACTAGTTTTCATTGTTGCATTGCAAGAACAAGATTCATGGAGATTGACATTCTTGCTTCTCCTCTTTGAATCTCTCGTTCTGAGATTGTATTTGCAGGGGTAACAGGGTTAATCTGAGGGCCACAATATCAATCCCTGCTCTTCTCGGATAGAGAGCTGTGAATTGATTTGCAATGACTCATTATTGAGTATCCTTGCATGCAAGGATTCACAGAAGTATAACATATTTTCAGTTATACATTTTGGCGCCCACCGTGTTTAATTTTTAATTTTTAATTTAGTTTAGTTTTAATTTAGTTTTTAATTTAGTTTTCAATTTAGTTTTTAGTTTTTTTAGTTTTCATTTAGTTTTAGTTTTTTAATTTAGTTTAGTTTTTAATTTAGTTTTTAATTTTTAGTTTTTTTAGTTTAGTTTTTAATTTAGTTTTTAATTTAGTTTTTAATTTTGCTTCATAAATCCAGCTTCCACTCAGTTGCAGGAAAAACGATTTCTGGGTTTTGTAGCCAGGGTCGAAATCTGATCTGGGTATTTTTCAGTTTTTTGATTTCTTTCACAGATCTGAAGAAAATAGCTGCACAAAAACCGTCGCGCGTCATTTTTTTCAGCTGGCTAAAGATTTAAAAAAAATATTTTTTCATCTTCTACTTGCTGGATCAAAAAACGATTTCTGGGTTTCTATTTTTTGTCTACTCATTATAAACAGATTTTTCAGAAATCAAATTTGAAGATTTTTATGCATGTTTTTAATTTAGTTTTTAATTTTTAGTTTTTAATTTAGTTTAGTTTTTAATTCTAATTTAGTTTTTAATCTTAATTTAGTTTAGTTTTTAGTTAGTTTGGTTTAGTTTTTAATTTAGATTTTCAAATTAGATTTTTTAAACTTTGTTAATTTAAAGTAGATTCTTTAACTTTGTTAATTTAAATTAGATTTTTTTACTTTAGATTTTTTAACTTTATTAATTTAAATTAGAATTATTAATTTAGATTAGATTTTTTTTTAATTTAGATTAGATTTTTTAATTTTATTAATTTAGATTAGTTTTGTTTTAAATTTTTAGTTTAGTATTAGATTAATTTAGTTTAATTTTAGTTTTGTTAACTAATTCCTTTTAGATTAAATTTTGACTAGATTAAATTAGATTTTTTTAATTCTAGTTCTTCTAAATTCTTTTTTCACAGCATAACAGTTTCTGCAGGACGCCAGTCAGAGAACTTGAAACACACTAACGGTTTGATTGCAGGACGCGTGACAAAGACTTGAAAACAAACACTTACGCTTGTCAAAGATCTTTAAAAAAAAAAAAACATTGTGTTTGTTTTCTTGCTTTTCAATTCACATAGTCTAATTAGGGCTTCGTTAAAATTCTTAGGAGTTTCGATAGTGAGTAGGGAATTTGGCTCTTTGTTACATGGAGGTGATGACCATGGACAAATCCAGGCTCCTGATGATCTTACTAATATGACGAACTCTTAGGGAGCGAAGCAAGGTAGTGAATCTTTAGCACTTTCACTCGTCAGGGGATTATGCTCTTCTCTCATTGAGAGAGAATCGAGAAGCAAAGCACGTGTGGATTTGGTGAAGTGAAACTAGCTCAGTGATTAAGGTTGTTTAGCGTGTTTGGGTAAAGAGACGGGCTAGAGAAGTATGCTCTTCTCCTTTTGGGAGAATCAGAAAATTAGAAACCCGAATCCGAGCCATGTCCAGTGTCACCTTTAGAGGGCCTGCCGGAAGTTGAACCTTCGGGAACAACCCAAGTGAGTACACACCTATCGCCGGTGATTCCACCTCACTATAATAAAGAACGTCTTGTTGAGTCTAAAGACTTCAAGACCATAGTAACTTCTTTTCCATGACTTGGACGATCATCATGGAAAAGCTCTGTTTATTGCACTGAGCGGCGCCGCTCCGAGCCCTGCTTGCGGGGGTGTGTGATTTTCAGGTGTTGGTGTGGCTGCGAAGCCCGAGCTCTGTATCAGAGGCACCGAAGGTTATTGTGAACGGAAGCCAAGTAAAAGCCTCTTAGTTAGTTGCCTACCCGGTTCACCTCCGAAAGGAGTCATAATCTTTGCGCAAGGAGGGGGAAGAATCTCTCTGTATGTTGATCATACACAGATTCCCATCATAGGCATACACCTGGGCGTTTAGTGATTTCGCGACAGCCCCTACAAGGGTAACCTTTGAAGGCATTGCTGAGTCATGCAGGAAAACCACAAAACCGCGAAACCCTCTGGGGGTGACACGGGCGGTAATGAGGTGCTGCGTATGCGCATAAGCAATGGGGCAAAGGTTTTGACTTCTCACCATTTTCTTTGGTAGGGATAGCTATGTGTTTGTTTTTGAGTCTTAAACATTGTCCAAACATCTTCAAACAAGACTCCCACGATACTATCAAGTTGCTTTGTCCTTGATAGATCTGTTATTGACTACTTTTTGTATCACAACTTGTCTGATTGAAACCTATGTGCTTGATCAAAATCTGTGGATATACTTGCTTAATCTTTGCAAACAAACAACAAACTAAAATACTGAGTTCTTCGATTAGGTGACTTGTCCCAGTTTTAGAGACCTGTTCTGTATTTAGGGTTTATGTGTCCTTGACCTTTTGAATTAGTGATCCTTGATCTCATAAGCGATTTTGCTTGAGATTGGCAAATTAGGAATTGTTCCTGTCAAATAGATAAATTTTTAGACTCTTTGATAACACACTTGGAGAGTGCTAGTAGTCTCCTTGTCCACCCATTTTCATACAATTCAAACTCAGTACACTTTGTGTAAGTCATCCTCCTGATCCATATGTTCTAGGGTGTTCACCCAAGAATTGAGCACCTCTGTGGCAGTGTTGGTTTGCACCTATTTGCAACAGTTCTATTTCACCATCTCTCTCGGACAAGAGAAAACTTTTACTATCCTAGTCTGGTATTGACGTTTCTTAGAATTGTCTGTTTACTTGAACTCTCCCTTTCATGTCAGTCACAACAAGATATCAAGTGAGCCAAGGAAAGCGACCTCGGATAGTCTTTAACCAACTACCCCCAGTTCAGACTCATCAAAAGAGAAAGGAAAAGGAACCAATATTTGACCAGTCACCTAGAATTAGTCTGACCTATTTTGACCCAAAGAGCCATTTTAGTGACTTGAGTACCCCCTGAAGCGCCTTCCCACTTTCGAGGGTATGGATATGAGTTATACTGTCACTCGGCGGGAGAGGGAAACCATGGATCAAAATCTTGATGATATCTATGAACAACACAGAAACAACATGATATTTGGAAATTCTTCTCATGATGATCAACCTAGTTCACCCCTCATTAATACAAGATATTTGGATGCCCATCAATGGGATGAAAGGTATAAGAGACGAGCTCAACAAGAAAAATGGTCACAATATGAAGACCAAGACAATGAACCTTGTGATGCTCATGTCAATACAACGTATACCAATGACTTGTTCAAACAATCTAGACCAAGCTCACCACTTCAACATACCTCAAGGTTCACAAGTGATAGGCTTAGAAGAATTGAACGCGAAAAGCCTTTCTAGATGAACAAGCTGCAAAGCAAGAAAAGTTTAGACAACTTGAGGAAGAGAGCCAAGCTTCATTGGAAGTACAAAGGAAACTCGCTCAAGAGGAGCAAGATAGGCAGTTAGCCCACCAATTAAACAAACAATACAATGCAAGGGGTGCTAACAGTGGACATAATTCTCCTCCCTCCACCCCTTCCAGAACACCAAGAAGTAGAAGGCAGTCAAGCACCCCTTCTAGATCTCCTAGTCCTAGAGGAAGAAGGGCCTCTCAGTATGCTCACTATAGGAGGCAAACTCCTCCCAGAAATTCAAGACCACACTCCCAACATGTACATCATGGTTCCCAACATGGAGGTGGTAGCTCACATTATGATTTTGATACTCAAGACTTCATGCGAATACAACAAGAGCCTATCTTCCAACAGTATGTGGAGAGGTATTTGGAACAAAACAAAGATAAGTTCTTGGAAAGTCTAATCAACAAGGGTGCCATAGTCCCTTATAATTTTGATGTGAATAACAAAATACAAAAACAAAATCCCTCATCAGAGGAAGAAATCCGCCAAATGAAGCAAATGATGGAAAAATTGATGCAACCTAAGAGCTCATTCTCACTAGACTCAATTTGTCCTAATCCATTCGACAAGAGTGTGAGTATGAAAGATTTTCCAAAGAGGGTGGAATTCCCACAATACGATAAATATGATGGCAGTGGTGATCCACACGACCATGTCGTCAGTTCTATACTATGAGCTTTGAATTCATCGGGATGACTCTATTTGATGAGGTTGTTCCCTAGGAGTCTTAAAGGACAAGCAATGGAATGGTTTACCAATATCACTCTATCTGTCAAGACTTTTTAGAGAACTTGTTCATAGATTAGTTCAACTTGCCATATAATGCATCGAGACACATTTATGTTGGACCTATGCAACTTGAAACAAAATCGGAGAGAACCCTTTGTTACCTTCTTGCAAAGGTGGAGGAGACAATGCTCTCGGTATCCTAGGATGATCCATGAGGATGAAAAGATTGACATACTTGTTAGTAATTTGGTGCCTGAAATGAGACATGAGATCAAAAAGATAGTCTTCACTTCCTTTGATACCATGATTGAAACTGCATGCCGCAGTGAGGATGTTCTAAAAGAACAAGGTATTTTGACCAGACATAACAATAATACCAACAATGGTCAACACAACAATAAAGATAAAGGGAAGAACAACAATTGGAACAAAAACAAACAAGTTGTCAATGATGGAGTTGTGGATTCTTCCCAATCAAGAGATCAAAGTGTTCTTAATTTGACTAAAGTGTGCAAGCAATGAAGCTTAATGCACCTCCTACCCAACAGAAGAAGTAAACCAAGATGTCGGAGGCCAAAAGCAGGAAGCTGACAATTATAATTGGGTGACTCATATGAGGATATTCTCAAAACTCTCATTGCTAACAACTTGGCACATCCTCGGGATCCTGCAAAATTTCACATTCCAGATCCTAAGCCACATTGGTGGGATGACAAGGCATTCTGTAAATTTCATAATGGCCCCGGCCATACTGTTGGAAATTAAAACATATCGTCCAAGATTTTATAGAAAGTGGAAAGCTTCAAGTTGATGGCCTAAATACCAATGCTGATCATAAGGCTTTTAAGGAACCTTTTCCTAATTATGACAAGGGGGAAACCTCTAAATCACAGAATGGCGAAGCTGCAATCAACTACACCTATACAACAGCAGAAAATGTGATAAACATGCTTGAGTTGTGGAGCCAAGTGTTAATATGATAAGGAGTAAGGACCATGGTTATGACTCTCCCCTATTTTTGACAACCAACTTTGTTGTGGTCTTTGGCGTCCTCATTATAGGTTATCTTCCCAAGCCGCCAATGTTGTTGCAGTCAAGCCCTATTATTCTTTCGAGAGGGCCCCTAGTTGGTCCATCAACAAATCCAAGCAAGTGGCATCCAAGAATGTCACTATAAAATTAAATCAGCGCTCTCAAACCAAACTAAAATCTTGTAGATCAGTTACAGAAAACTCCAGCACAGATCTCAATCTTAGAGCTTCTAGAGTTGTCCCCTAGACATAAGCAGATCCTTGAGGATGCTTTGCGCATAGCAAATGTCCCCAAAAACATTGATATAGACCAATTCCAAGGCATGGTGAATCACATTACTAGCCACATTACCTTTCTTTCTCTGAAGATGATGACAAATCCTTAAGCCATCCACACAATCTTTCCCTTCACATTGAAGTCATGATTCATAAAACCCGTGTCAGGCGCGTGTTGATTGATGGGGGTGCTGGGTTAAATATCTGTACTTTGAATTTGTTAAAAACTTTGGGCTATTTAGAGCAAGTGATCGACACTAGAAAGAAGATCACCATAAAGGCCTATGATGAGGCAGAACGAAGTTCTAAGGGGTTGGTTGTCCTTCCTATCAGGATTGGCCTAGTTAAAAAAGATATCTTGTTTCAAATTGTTGATCTGGACCCTTGCATCTGACATTTTCTTGGGTAAGACCATGGATTCTTGATATCGAGAGTGTATGCGTCTACCTACCGATTAATTGCAGTTCCCTACAATGAGCAGTACATGCAGGGATAACACATATCGAATTAACTCAATCTCGGCTAATGTTCATGTCCCTCTTAGCAGAACCTTGAGGATTATGAAACAACTTTATTGTCAAACAAAATTTAGTCGGTAGACCTTGGCATGGAAGTATCAACTTGACTCTTTTGCAAAGATACTTGTTCCCTAGGACATATGGAAGAGAAACCTTCAGGAGATAGAAACCATCATCTTAACCAATGACAATATTTGACAAGTTTGTTGAATCCACCGATTACCAATACAAGATGAAAAGTAGTTGTTAGAGATTGGACATACAAGAGGGAGAAATACCAGCACAATGAAAATTTATCCCCCTCTCCTAAGTCCTATGGAAGAGGATATACTTTTGTCAAGAAGATGGGTTATCCAGGATATGGCCCTCTTAGTCACAGGTTAGATGCTAGAGCCGAACCACTCAATCATGATCTTTTTGCACGTAAGTCTAAGAAACCGGTTGGCCTAGGCTTTATGAACAACAATAAATGCATTGTCCCCATTTCTGATAGGCGGGATAGTAAAGATGACACAAAATATGTACCAGATTTGACCAATCAACAAGACATAACAGATGATTGGATACCTTCAACAAATCTCCTTTGGGAAGATTCAAGAGATTTAATAATTGATAGTCCTCCTATCTCATTTGCAATAGATAGTGACTATATGAATGCAAGATTGACTATGGATAGTGTCTCCATCCCAGCTGCAATGGATGGTGATAATTCAGATAATTTTGTGATTGAGCAAATTGCTAGAGGAGAGGAGCCTCTTCCAAATCTTGAGGCTTCTACATCATGAGGCTCCAACAATAATTCAGAAATAGACTCTCATGAGTTTGAATGGGATTCACTCTTAGATGCAACAATTGACTTGGATATGGATGTTGTCCACGCTTATAGTTCTCAACCTGATGTAACTGGTGAGTCATGTGTTAGATTAGAAGATTGGAACCCACATGTTGCATTAGTAGACGATTCTTTGCTTGCTAGGATAAATTCTGATTTAGAAACTTTAGAGGAAGCTTGTGATTCCAATTCTACAGTCACCAGAGATGACACCACCTATATCCTTAATCTTAAACCAGTCATCAACCTACCCCTTGTTCACCCCAACCTTATTGATTGGTCTCAACGGTACCAAGAGCCTCAACTCTTGACATTTCACAATGACTATGAGATCACCTGCTATCTAAATTCCATTGAACCTGTAGTCTCTTCCACCAGTGAATCGGCTACCAGTATGACAGAATCTGACATCAAGTACCTTAGTCACAAGATAAAAAGAAATGAAAAAAAGAATAAGAGTTTTGATGGCAAAAACCACTATGTGGCGGTGTCAGAACCAAAAAAAGTAAAAATAAAAGACGTATCCAAAGGTGAAAACCTCCCAGAGGCACCTACGGATGAGGTACTTGATAGTCTCCCAAGCTATTTCCAGGATAGATCATCAGTCTTGGTTGAACCTACAGAAGCTGTTAATTTGGGCACAGAGGAAGTTCCAAAAATTGTACACTTGGCTAAATCTTTATCACCTGAAGAAAAGAAAGCCTATATCGAGTTCCTCCAAAAGAAGGAAATTAATTTTGCATGGACATACTCAAACATGCCAGGGTTGGACACTAATCTCATTATGCATCATTTATCCATAGCTCCAGGTGTGAAACCAGTCAAACAGAAGTTGAGAAAAATGCACCCTCATATAGCTCTTTTAGTGAAAGTTGAATTAGAAAAGCTCCTTGGTGCAGGATTCATTAGAGCCATAGACTATGCTGACTGGATTTCCAACATTGTACCTATTTCTAAACCTAATAAAACCATTCGAATCTGCACAGACTTTAGAGATCTTAACAGAGCATGCCCAAAGGATGATTTCCCACTTCCTAACATAGACATGATAGTGGACATGACAGCGGGATATGAGATCTATTCTTTGATGGATGGTTTTTCTGGGTATAATCAGATCAAGATAGCTCTTGAGGATCAAGAAAAGACTGCATTCACATGTTCCTGGGGTACTTATTGTTGGAATGTCATGCCCTTTGGATTGAAAAATCTTGGGAGCTACTTACAAAACTATGACAACCATCTTCCATGACATGATGCATAAGAATATGGAAGGTGTAATGGATGACACACTGGCTAAGTCTAAGAGAAGAGGAACACATTTGGCTGATTTAGAAGTGATTCTAGATCGCATGGAACAATTTCAACTAAGATTAAACCCAAAAAAGTGTGCATTTGGTGTTACTTCTGGCAAATTATTGGGATTCATCATTTCAAGCTAAAGAATAGAAAGTGGACCCCGAAAGGTTCAAGCCATTATAAGCAATACCACCTCCCAAAATCTCCGACCAAATGGGGAGTCTTCAAGAGCCTTCAATCCCATAGGGAGGTTTATTTCACAATTGGCGGATAGAGCACAACCTTTCAACAAAAGTGCATAAGAGGTGTTCAATGTATGCGGAATGAGGATTGCAAAAAGAGTATGGATCAAATTAAAGAGAATACTTGGCAAATCCTCCCATTTAATGCCTCCCACATTCAGGAAAACCTCTCATTTTATATGTCTCGGCCTCTTTTGAATCTTCAGGGGCATTGTTGGCTCAATTAGATGAACAAAGGGAAAGAAAGGGCCATATATATTATATTAGTCGCACTCTTGTTTCTTATGAGGTTAATTATACTAGTATTGAAAAAGCTTGCCTTGCAATAGTGTTTGCTTCTCAAAAATTGCGACACTATATGCTCGCGCACACCATACACCTCATATCAAAAATTGATCCTCTCAAATACTTGCTCGGTAAAGCTGCTCTCACGGGTAGACTTGCTAAATGGATGATGATTCTTTCTGAATTTAACATAGAGTATATTGAGCGCAAAGCAATCAAAGGCCAAGCTATTGCAGATCAACTGGCTAATTTTCCTATTCAAGATAATATGCCCATTCAAGTCAACTTTCCAGATGAGCATCTTATGTACATGACTGAAAGATCCTGGAAACTATTCTTTGATGGTTCATGCATGCAAAATAGTTCTGGAGCTGGTGTGTTGTTTGTTTCTCCTCATGGGTATACTATTCTAAATCTTACAAGTTACTCTTTCCATGCACAAACAACATAGCTGAGTATGAGCTTTGACAAATGGACTAAAATGGCCATCGAGTGGAATATCCATGAGAACTACATATCTATGGGATTCGGTGATCATCAAGCAAGTCAATGAAAAATACCCAAACAAAGATGACAAGTTGGTACCTTACAAAAAATGGTTGATTCATTGAGACGGTATTTTACTTTTGTCACCTTTCAGCAAATCCCTAGGGCTGAGAACAAAGCAGCTGATGCTATGACCACCCTTGCTTCACTTCTTCAGTTAGAGGAACATGAGTCCAGATATGAATTCCTGGTGGAAGAGCTACGATATCCCATATTTGACTCACCTGAAAGCCATATCATTTGTACCCTTGTCAATCATGAATCCTCCCGCTATGGTGCTATTTACTCATATCTTCGTGATGGCATCATCCCCGATACATTTAACCGATCTGAAAGAAGAAACCTTATCCGCAATGCCTCTCGCCATTCCCTCATCTCTGGTGATTTGTATAGGAGGAGTCTAGATGGAACACTTCTTAGGTGCTTAGAAAAGGAGGAATCGATCAAGCTAGTTGACATCCACGAGGGCATATGTGGGGTCTAATAGTCTTTCCATGGCTAGAAGGTTGCTTAGAGCAGGGTACTATTGGCCTACAATGCAGATAGATGCAGTAGCATTTGCTAAGTCTTGTGAAAAATTTCAGAAACATGGACGCCTGATACATGCTCTAGGTAGGGAGCTAATTCCTTCTATATCTCACTGGCCATTTTAGCGATGGGCCTTTGATCTTGTTGGGCAGATTCATCCCAACTCATGGTCAGGCATAAGTTCATTATCCTTTACTCTTGACTGCTTCACAAAATGGGTAGAGCTGTTCCACTTTCTAATATTGCCTCGAGGCAAGGCAGGTGTCTTTATTTATTTTAAACCATGTATCATCTTCGATATGGAGTGCCATCGAGATCATCAGCATTAATGATGAGTTCAAAACAAGGACCTTAAGAACTGCGCCAAAGATTCAAGATAAAAGCAGCATTGGTCCTCCATTTTACTTCCCACAAGGAAATATAGTGTTGAAGAGCTTCAAACAAAACCATTCTCAAGATTTTGCCGCGAGCAGTTCATAAGAATGGTAGAGATTGGCACCTACAGATAAATCCAGCCCTGTGGGCCTATAGAATGAGTATTCGTACTCCAACTGGGGCTACTCCTTTTGCCCTTACATACGGCGCTGAAGCAGTGTTACCTTTAGAAGTTGAGATTCCATCACGCCCGGGTCTCTCAAAGGTCTAGTTACAGATGATGAAGACTATCGGCCATGAGATTGCAAAAGTGGAACTCTTGATGAAATGATAAAGCATCATTTACGACCATATGAGGGTCTATCAAAAGCGGATGTCCAAAGCCTTCAACAAAAAGGTTCGCCCTAGAGAATTCCAAGTAGGAGATCTTGTCCTGTGAGAGAATCCTAAGAACCAACAGAATCGAGAACAGAAGGGAAAATTCGAACCTAATTGGCTTGGACCCTACATCATCACAACAACTTTTGGCACAGGTGCCTATCTACTATCTACTGAAGAGGGGGAGCAACTCCCTGAGCCTATCAATGTTTTGCACCTGAAGAAGTTCTATCCTTGATGCCCGTTCTGTCTGGGGGCATCCTTTGTATATAATTATGACCCTGAAAAAAGTTCCAAAAAAATTGATATATGATACTGAAAAAATTACAAAAAAAATAAAATTGATATATTGTCAAAAAATCCAAAAAAAATCAAATATGATGCTGAAAAATACAAAAAAAAAGAAAAAAGTGCCTTGGTGAAAACCTGGAAACAGGCGCCTTGGTAGCAAAAATAAAAATAAATATAAAAAGTCCTAAAAAAAATTATTCCAAGTGGTGAAAACCTGGAAATAGGCGCTACTTGAGGCCTTTGCATCCCTATTTCTTAGCATGCATCCTCGACACTTAGCCTTTCTCCATCATGCCTTGTCCTTATTGCCTTGGTTTGGAATTGGTCTTTGTCTTTGTCTAGAGGCATCACTGTGTTAGCTTTGGTCTCTTGGATATACTTGTCTTTAGGACACCTCGCAAACGGTGTTTTTCAACACTAACCCAACTGTATTTTTCAACACAACCCCTGACATCGTGTGTTTTTCAACACTTATCAGTTTGGTCTTATCCAGTTCGGTCATGTGATCTTACCTACTTGCAAGCATTCGATCCTTATCCTTGGAACTCAGTATTAGTTTACACACTTAAAAAAAATTTAATTGCAACACTTAATGCTTGAGATATGCCATGATCTTTTCTTTGTGTGCTGACTAATATTGATTTTCGTTGAGTGTCCTTGTCTAATAAGTCTCTCCGTGATGCATAGCTAGAGGACTTGGGGCATGGGGCATGTTTTTATTTGCTTTCTACTTATGGGTGTTGTCTTGAACCTCTTCAGTATCTCTTGTTGTCTACTTGACACACTTAAAAGATTTATGGCATCATCTTTGAATGTTTTTGCACAACCATTCTCATGGTAATCTTGGCGTTTATGTCTTGATGCGAGCATGGTTTTGCTACATTAAATTGGGTAAGCTAACATTGTAGTCATCTTGACCTTCATGTCTTTGATGCTCATGTTAGAATCCTTCCACATTCCACGCTGATATAAATCACATTCATATCTTCATAGTTGCGTTTGTGACTAGTGATGATTGTGTGATTGTCCGATGTCCGGTAATAATGGCCCAATGATGAAAATAAGTTCTCTTACATTCTCTAATGAATGATGAACACACAAAAACCTATGTTACCCTATTGCAAGTACACCTTTGCATTTTCATGTAGCTTGCATTATTTAGACTTCATGTTAATTTGCACTTTTAGGTTGTATTATGGGTTTGAGAGGGTTTCCTTCATCTTTCTTGTGGATTTTCATCAACTGTGAT